>DWGW01001574.1:0-11068 GCA_018247775.1 Udranomia orcinus
TTGAAACACTTGTTGAGTTTAGATATTTAGTTTATCACATTATTTAATAGTGATTACGATCGCACTCAAGTGAGAATCAAATATTATTTAGCAGAATTGTATCTATGTATGCGATTACTTGATGACAGATAACGAAGACATTAATTATTCGTAGAATCCCGCTAACAAATTCTCGGTCTCTCCTCCCGATTGGGATTTATTCCAGACACTATTACGCTGTTTCCACATTGACTATTTAGCATGGCTAGAAAACTGAATTAATTTCGAATATATTCGAACCTTACGAAATACCTGAGGTAACTCATGATCTGTACCGATAACCGATGGTATCTGCTGTACAGGACGGGATCGCCTGTATGCCTAAACGTTACCTATCCAATTGCAAATACAAAACGAATTTTATAAATACATACATACACACATCCACGCTAATTTAAAAGTAATAATTTTTACGATTCAATCATTGAACCAATTTAAATTAAATTTGCTAAAGATATTGTCTGGGGCTCAAAGCAGGACATAGTGTCTGATAATCTTCCCTTAAGGGGATTTTTCATATGTTACTTTTAAGTTTTCGTTTATGAGGAATCCAAGATTTTGTCCTGTAATTATCTACTTTATAATGCGGGTAGAGCTGCTGGCAAAAACCATTACCTACTTTATAAAGCCTTAGTCTACATACCATAGTACTCCGAATAGCTCTCATAACATAAAAATTAATAATGAGCATTGTATACATATGCATGTGTACAATACCTAGTGTCGGCTGCCGCAGTGGCGCCCCGCCGCGTGCACGTTTAATTGTTTAACGATCCGACGGATCTCGTGAGATATCGCCGCTATTTGTCCGTAATGCGTTCGTTTACTTGACGACCGAGTAAACGTTGTATATACGTATTCATCTTGTAGCCCAATATCGCTTTTGCTCGACACGGTACAGTGTCAGGACGTAAATGAATTTGGCGGGTTAAGAGTGGTGGTTAAAATCTTTGACGCTTAGAACGATTAACCTCAAATAGGAAGTATATCTAAGAAGTAAATTTTATTGTCATAGACTCTAGTTAAAATGTTTGAAAAAAGACACTTTTTATCATTCACTTTAGATGTAAATTGATCAAGAACCACATACCTAAGGGCTTTTAATGAACAGGCCGTGTAACTGAACGCATAGCTATAACTTAAAAAGATTGCATTTGTACACCAACCGAAAAACGAAATTGACATATCATTGCGATTTAGCTACTAACAAAAATAAAAGTCGTGATCGTATATCTTCAGCATTAGTTGCGAACGGAATAAGAGAGTATTTAAGCGAAATTCCGGCTTCTATCCCCGAAGGCAGTATTTGCTTATCTGACGGGATATTAAATATAAACATACATCGTAACACCAAAAAAAGAAACGGTCTCGTTTTCCGCGCACTTGTTAATGTACGAGATGAAGCGGTTTAGATAATCTTCGGTAGCGTCATCGAAATGTTCTAAATTATGGGTTTAATAAGAAGGATGAAGTTAAAAAAAGAATAGTGTTAGCAAACAAACTTTGTGAATTACTTGTTTTAGGTTTTCGCGGTTTTTCTTAATTTTACAATGAATCGAAAAACGTTAAGATACTTAGGTGTTACCTACTTATCTACTCGAAACTACTCGCGATCTTGGCAAAAAACAAGTATAATATCATTAGTAGCCATTAAGTACTTGAATGTTATATATTTTTTTACTTCGGTTTTTCCGTTTTCTTCTAAAACCATGTAGAATGCGTTGCAACTATGTACTAGTCCGCGCCCGCTCCGCTCGTGTATCGCGCCGCGCCGCTATTATACGACCTGTATCCGAAGTATTATTTACTGCGACTAATTCAACCGATTTCAAAGATTGTAAATTGAATTCGTAATGGGGCATTTTATTTGTTTATGCTAATGCACCGTTTTTAATTAACCGTGTCATGTTTATGGGACGTGCGAGCGAGACGGCCGCCGTGGAATCTCGACTATGCCGCATAAAAACCATTCGATTTATTAGGGCATACGTCATTATAGAAATGTTGATAAATTGATGATGGTGCCTTGTTAGTTTTATGATTTTTTTGTGGTTCCCTTTATGGGTGGGATTGGAAAGTTACGATTAGGCCTATTAACTTTTATGAGATAAATATGAGGACGACCCAGAATGGATCGAGTGTAAATTAACACGTTGCTATATTTTTAAAAGACTGTAGTATCCTTTTTAAAGTTAATAAAACAAAGAATTACTTACTCAGGTTTTAAAAATGTTTCTTCAGTACTATGACCCCTGCAATGTTTTCATAAAATACATTGAGCAGTGCTACACCGGTTGGAAGGAAGTGGATTTTGTGATTGAGTTGTTTAAAACATACATCAAACAGTTTTATAAATTATTTCACCTCGATTATTTTAAAATTGAATATGCATTAATATTTTTTTCATAAAAAAATCTAAATTCGAACCAAAAAGTAAACAAATAAAAAAATAAAGCATATCACAGACATGGCACCGGTCTTTGTTTCCCACGTCATCGATGAGCGAGCGGGGCCGTCATAAATAAACTCATTACGTCACTCTGACAGCTCCCGGAACACCTGACACGTGTCATCGTGACGTAAGATTTATTACTTGCAACACTACGTTTCAATTTTAACCTAAGAGTGTTTTGAATAGAGTTGAAATACCGCCACCGACGTCGTGGAAGGAAGTTTTTACTCTTTTTTTTATATTCCGTGAGCGAGGCATACGGTGCCTACTGCCTACCTGTCGTTTCTGCATTATATTTAATGTTTGATTCCGAAATCCGATAACGTGCCGATGTGTGTTTTTCGGTTGAATTTATGTAGATACGTCTGTTGCGATACGTTGTTTGTGTTTAAGTCTGTCTATCTATCTATGCAAATGCTTACGGATCAACGGACTAACTACTTGTCATGAACCGAAGATAAATGACTATTAACATTTCCAATGTCTTTCTAATCAAGTTAAACATATAACGATATTTAATTACATTACTTACCGGTCATAATCGTATTAATAAACATTTTATTGTTTAAAAATTTGGAATAATTGTATAACCGCACAATATTCAAGTAGAAAATTCGGGATCGTCTTCCATTATTGGCTATAATTCAACTCGTAAGCACATCCAATTGCATCTAACCAAGTGATCTCTCGTTATTCCGTCCGTGCGCCCGTCAGCGGCGATTCCCGTAGAATTTAGGCGCCAGATGCGATAAGCGCCCCCCGGCGCGCGGATCCACGTCCGATCTCCGGTGATCCGACGGCTGCGTGTACCTAACTATACAACACTACCCACGTATCCCCATCACCAATACGATCACTGATTTTTTATAACATTATAGTATCAAACGACCATGCAGGCTACCTGATGATAAGTGGTCGCTGCCGCTCGTGTGGGCTGTATCTATAATTACTACAAATCTTATAAAATTTAGACAAATGTCTTGTTACCTCTAAGAAGTAAGTAGAAATGCCCCGTGTAATGCCTTTCATATCTAAATAGTGATGGCGATGGTGAATACGGTGTCGAACTTTGAAATGTTCCACTGAGACGAAGGACAACTTCCATAAAGATTATAATTTTATTCTTGCAATAAGAACGCCATAAGAAGTAGATGCATACTATTATAATAAATATAATATAAATATTATTTTTTGTATACAAAATTTTTCTTACCTTGTAGTATACTTCTACAATATTAAACGGGGCTTGTCATAAGTCAGGAGAGTCTAAATTAGTCGCTAATGAAGCAAGGACGCTATGCACGCGTAATTACCAGGCGCGCATACCGCGGCGGGCGCACGGCGGGCCCCGCGCCGTCCGGGGGGGCGCGCCCACAGATGATGCGTTTAGTGGACAGTACATGAATTACATACAAAAGTGATGTAGATACGTTCTAAGTGCACCAACTATTTGAATCATGACGTTGATAATATTATCGATAATAATAATATTCGTGTTAATGAATGAAAATCCGTGCCTGCAGGGTTCAATCTTTAAATAAAAAGAAGTCATAAGAGCCTTCCATTAAAAAAATCTACTAATTTCATGCTTGCACATTAAGTGAGCATACAACTTTTAGTATTAGCCTTTGTGTGTCCATTACAAATGTATGCAGTATTTTTACCTTTTTAAAATACAAACATTCTAATTCCTTCAAGTCATTATAACTTGCAATATTATTTACACTATAATCATTAATGATAAATCAATCTAAATAAATAAGTAATTATTCTATTATGTTAAGTTTCATATATTTAATCGTATTTAAACTTAATCGTTCTTTAAATCAAGTGGCACAACTGCGTTAGTTTAACGTTGCCCTCACATCGCCCACGTAGAGCTAACTGTAGGGCGGAACTACGAATCGGTCCCCAATCGAAGCTCGTATGAGAAACTAAGCGAAAAAACTACCAATTTGTCGTTCACGTGGTTCTTGTTAATATAATAGGGAAGTGGATTTTTACAATCTCCGCTCTCCGGGGAGTAGTTTCAGTCATGTGTGCGACGTGGAATGTCAGGCATTCCAGTGGGTAACGACTACCATTTAAATATTTGGTTGTAATGTTTGTTTTATATTTTTATCCTACAGAAGAAGTATACGAGGATGCATCCTTACTGATTTTAAGCAATAGAGATAACTTAAAGAGTTGAGATTCTTATTTAGTCCTGTTTAAGGACCTAATGTGTTATGCATTACTTTATATTGCATATTGGTACAGAGCAGCAACAATGGCCCTTGCTAAACATAAAGCAACAATCAGCTGTCCACATCATGAACACCTAAAACCTTCATACGACCTTAACATTTGAAGCTAGTTTATGGCTGTATCGATTCAAAAGACCAGGGAATTATGTCACACGTAGCTGTATACACGCGAGGAAGTTCGTCCGTTCACCGAGTCGTGCAGAACAAAACCTTTAACCAAGTTTTTTATGTCTCACCCGCACGCCACTGGCGCACGCGTAAATCTTTTCGCGGCTTTTGTCCCCAGTGTATTTTTAAGGATTAAATAGTGAATGCTAAGGCCTAGGCTTGCTGGCTTCCACACTCACTGCAACCATCTACAAAAATAAATAAAAATAGTTCTATTTCTACGAACATACATAGTATCTATATACGTATAGTAAGTACCTACTATTATGCTAAGCTATTGAACTCTATTACGTTACATCACTTCCACACATACTTAAACCTTCTCAGAACTATTGTCGTACTTCCTCTTGTTGAAGTCGGAATAACCAAAAAATATGGTTAGGTGAACGTTTGTGTTTCTTTTTTAGCCAAAACATATAACAATTTTTCAAAAGCCATCTCACATATACTTTAGAACTTTTTATAACTTTAAAAGTTACTTGGCTTCTAAATGTGCTATGGAAAGAATTTACCGGCCGCAACGCAAATTTTAATAAACATTATTGCACACATTTATCTTAATAATTCAATCAATTCGAGTAGCAAACCGTAATACTTTAAACATTGTAAAAAATAAATTGAAAGCAACATTATAAGAAATAGTATTTCACACCAGCCCTTTCACAAATCTCGGACATTGATAGAATAATTTATTAATGTTGTAGAGTTGCCACGTTTACCTGGGATTCCTAAATTTAAATTGTGTTTGATATATACCAAACTTCGAAATTTTATTTCATATAAGGTTATTTGTTTGATAGTTGAAGAGCTTTTTTGTACTTATTGTTAGTACAGTATATTGCACAAAGCATGGCAATTGTTAGGAATGTACGAATGTAGAGTACCATGTAGAGTTCCTAAAAGGCAATTAACAATAAGTCTGGTCTCTGTACGTACGTAAGTACAGACAGCGCTCTATATTTCTTCAATAACTTACAGGCGTGTATGTAATCGTTTTTAGCACAAGCAATATTATTGTATAGTACTCAGTATAATAGAAGATTTAATAATTTTTCTACTAACGGATTTCGTTGCCCGCGAGTTCGTTAAAAAGACAGTTTTTATTTATTTTGTTATATTAAAATCTTACTCCATATTATTACGAGCTTTCCTACTAGAAAGAGACTCGTACCACTTTCTAGTAGGGAAACTCTGGGTTAATCCTGTTCCAAATGAAAGCATGGTGTTCTTATCGAGTAAGTGAAATATTTATAAGTAATAGGCGCCGACATTGAAACACGTAACGCGATGTAAAAAACACAATGGACGATAAAACACAGGCTTGCAATATCAAAATAAAGTCATCTTGGCACGTGACGGGAAAGTTATAAGGCGATTAGAAGGCTCCCAACGCAATAATGCTAAATGTTCCTGGAAATCATATCGGTAATATGAGAAACCGTAAATTGTACAGAAAAAAACAGCACGGCATTCTCACACGTTTGTCTTACATTTCTTCCCAACGTTGTATTTGATAAAGTAATTATCGAAAAATTTCGTAGTTTATTCATATGTAGCCATTCGAATGTACTTTGAACCGAAACTGAAGACTGAAACTAAACTTTTTAATACATAAATGAGATAGAATAATAAACTATTACCGTAACGGTGCCTAAGCTTTGCTCTAAAAAGGAAATCAGAGTGGAAATTCTTGGCACACAATGTTGGCAGGCTGTGCCCGAGAATACATTTGTCGCCGTGTAAAATAAAGGTTTATATAATGTTCACTTCGCGGCAATTCGCGTGCAAGTCGTTAACGTATTCACTCGAAATCCCAATTGAGTAAGTGTTAGCAATTTACCTTTCCGATTAGTATTCGTTTCGGTTTCTCTATCAATCCATCGGGATAATTTCCATGCCGAGTCCCGTTAGAAAGTTGAATCGAATGAGCAACATGGCGGAGGGAGTACTAGCATCGCATAACACGGAAGGTACCGTTCGTCGTCGGACCGAAAGGGCAATTTTCTCGTGTCGGTAGGAACAAATTTGCGAGAGCGCGTGCTCGCCTCGGGGTGCGCGCGGGTGGCCGCCCGCCTCGGCCCGCTAAAGACCTCCTGTCCGACTATGACGGCCCGGTGTATGATTGAAATGAAACGAGCCCGTTTACGTGTACAATCGCGTGACTTGCATGTTTAAAATAGTCCAAGCGTGTTAATGTCGCTGTTGACAGACTTAATATTCTATTTATCGGCACCGCTCACTTTTTATGAGCCTAATCTATAGACAAGAAATTGTTATAATGCTCCGTCGATAATTTGAAATGTCAGAACCTATTATACCGATAATGATCTACTAATTTCTGCAAATTGATCATTGTATGTAAACGACATTTTTATAATTCAACGATCGACATTATGCATTTTAATAACTTCCAATAGGTCCCTATTGAGTCGGGTGGTCGAGTCGCATAATTCGCTACCTTCCTATGCCAACATTTGGTATCTCACGATCAGTCATTGGCGCGTTTAGAAACGTCGTTAGGCGAACGCTGGTAATTAAACGGCGAATTGGCCGTCTGTAAATACGTTCGGTTCGTAATTAGAAGATAACCATTACGATCCGGTAGCGACTACTGTATTTGGTCGGGGCGAAATCAATCACGGAGTTAATGAGGGCCGTCTATTTAATGCACAAAGTACCAGACGAGCATAAGCCGACCGGAGTACTCATCTATAACGTGGGTCGTTATCCTGCATTCTTTGTAACTCATTACTCATTATTAGAAATGGCTACCGTTACCACGGCAACGTCTTAGAAATGTTTAGACGCGATTCATATTCGATTGCGTATATCCGTATTGAACGATGCGCTTGTATGAATATGGTATTTCTGAGCCGTTATGTATGTGTGTTGCGTTATTGCGAAACGTATATCAGGACACATTGTCTGCCATCAGCTATGTTCGTTGAAATTTACGCTTTTCCATATTAAGTTGTCGCAGCCATTCACGGCCTCGTGATAAATTCTATGGTGCGCTGTCATAGGCAACCGTCTTGGAACTTTAAGTAATCATTGTAATATTTTAAAGATTCAGGCTTCGCTTTCATATGAGTTATGATTTATTAGACACTTTAACTTATTTAAGATGCTCACAAACAAAAGTTAAAACGCTACTAGTATAGGTAATTCAATTGAAATTATAAATATTATTATTAAATTGCCTTGTTAATTAATCGATGGAATGTATTTAAACCAAAATGTTAAAACATTCTGCCACTTCTTTTCTATCTGATGTCTACTGTGAGCCGTGATTGGTAATTTATATGTAAAACGGTACGCGGGCGGGTTCTGTCTGTCACTCATAATAACGACAAGTGTAAGGGCAGTTTCATACGAGTTACTTTCGGAGGACTCATCTAATCAGTGTTTAATAGATTTACTTGTAATGTAACTCAACCTTTGCAAGGTTGAGTAAATTTTTTTATAATTTAAATACCTAAAATTACATGTGATATGTATGATATATAATAAATATGAACTATTTGATAAATCGTTGCACTCGAAAATTTTCTACGCGACAAAGTATTTCGACTACGTGTGTGCCACCTACAGGATATAAAAAATATCGGCGAGACCGAGATAAGTCTGAAAATAACTTGGATTTAATAAATAAGCCCGCTATCTCTTCATTTACATTAGTTGTCCGTAAAGTATTCGTATATTTCGCATTGATAAAGCCGAGTTTATTCTCCATATCGGTATTAGTACGACTAAAAATGTTTAAAACGACACATTTGTAAATGGAGTCGACTCGGCCTTTATCTGGCGCGTCGGGCTCGATACTCGCAAATTCGAAACGAATATATTGTCCCGATTGTATGCACGCCACTAATTGATATTCGGTAATGGGTTGTTAGAGCCGCCTCGAAGGCTGCAATCAATAAAAAGGTGAATAGGCGCTATTTTATTGGCGCTGCACCCATCCGCCGCAATAAAACTCGACCGTCTTGTTAGTACGTGATTTAAATATAACATCGACTATTCATTTATAACGTTCTTTGCACAATCACACCGTACGAAAGCCTTAATTATTTTCAAGTCTTCTCACTTTTAGAGGGATGGATAAACGTGGTAATGGAATAAATCTTTAGTAGGTAAATTAGGTATATGTATTACGCCATATCACACGGTTACTAACTAATTCCCTAACGCAGCCAGTAAAACGTTTGAAGATACATACGCTCGGAAAATTGGTTAGCGTTGAAAGCAGCGAAAAATGGTATGTACTCGTATGCCAATGTCTGCATACTTTATATATCAGAAAAAAAACTTATTTTAAATAAACGTAAGTAGTAGAAGATAATCTTCTTTCATATTCGACTAATAAGTCGATCGTTCTTAACGATTATGTCAAAATTATTTCAATAAAGTTAGTTAAAATAGAATTGACTTTTGAAACTAATGCAAACTCACACGAAATTACGAGTTATCCGCCGTTTACATAAACGCAAAGTATTTTTTCTTAGTCACTTTCAAATATTCGTGGGCTAAACATATCCCATTATAAAGGACACGCAGCGTGGTTTCTATTTTATTGCCAAAAAACGGCGAACAGGTGAATGACGCACCGAAAACTGTATCAGCAGGTACCTACCTACGCCAAATTGCCGGACCCCTTCTGCCTACACGGTCTACTTCTGATTGCGAACACATGTCGTCCCACAGACAAACAAACAGATCGACCATTATACGTAATGGATTAGTTTTTTGACCCTACAAATTGATTGTGGAACAATTTTATCGGTCCGCGGTCGATCGGCTCGTTATTTGAGTGCTTGATAAAACGATACGTGAATTGTGTTTGTGGCGCGCATATTTTATTCTCTGCACTTCGGTTTTCATGTTGTGTTTTTAGTTATTCGACTAGCTCGAGCCCTCGATGTCTCAATAGCTCTGAAATAGAAAAAAAAACGGGCATATATGTATTTGCTTTAAAATATATTAAGAAGTTTTTAATAGTTGGATTACTACTACTACTACTACTCATACATACAAGTCTTTTAAATGACATGTTTAATAGAAGATACATTTTTAAAGCATTGCTGATAAGTAGTACTTTATAAAAACGTAAGCCATTACAAACACAATCTATACAATACTATTACTAATAATTATGGATCCTTTTTTAATAAGACCTTCAAATTTATATTGCCACAAGTCTAAACACAGTAATGAATGCTGATATGAATTTGCCGTGAAAATACATTTCAGTTATGGGTTGGGGAAATACATGATACGTTGTAAGAAACAATATAAAAGTACGGAAAAAGGTCTTATTGAAGGCTGAGTAGCTAATATTAGATTCGACACTCTAACAATGTGTTGTCTACATTGTCTACCCAGTTATCTAGCCTATTTTATAATATTTGGCTTTTAATAATTGGAAATTATTTTATTACGTCAGATGCCCTTCAAAGATATAATGTTTTCCTGTAAAAAATGATCAGTTTATCGAGCCGGATCTGGTAGGATGGATGTATTGTAAAACTTAACGACATACGCCCTAAAACAATCGACCGGAGAGATCTATCGACGGTATTCCGCTAACGTATATTTCCTGGCGTAGTATCGTCGTAGTTAGGGTTGTCACATTGTTCGCGATATAGAATATCTGCATGAATTGGAATACACATACATGCATACAAATACATCAATTTTCATATTTGCTTCTTTCCTTCTTTCGTGAAGGATTTGAATGTTTGTAATTTTATCATGCAATAAATATGGATTATGGTAATTTTGATGAATTTTTTTTTGTGGTCATAGATTATTGTAAAATAATTTTCACCGCTGATACACTTTAATGTGAATTAAAGAAAGTGCAGCAGCTATTACATAGAAAAACAAAAAAATAAAATTAAAGAAACCGGCACATATATTGTTACAGATTGTATGTGACAGTTTTCTTCATATTTGTGACGACGATGGTTTCAAACGTCCAAAAAAACAAGAAAATATATGATATCGCTCCTTCGGTGCAACAATGACACAACTGCCCAATTTGTTATTTTACATGAGAGCACTTTAAAATTTTTTTTTATTTATTTCTGTATTACTAAAATATTACCCGGAGTAGGTATAAAATATTTATTCAATTAATTAACTTTTGCAGGTATCTTCGTTT
>DWGW01001575.1:0-11064 GCA_018247775.1 Udranomia orcinus
ACCACCGGGCCATAGTCTTTGAGTAGTGTTTTGACGGTGAACTTCTGTGTTTACATAGAAATGGGGATTCTACCCTCTGTCTCATCTATGACCTTAATCATATCATGTAGCATTAAACAAGTGAACTTATTGTTATCTAGTGAGACCTTAATATATTTTAAGCAATCCAGTTCACGGCCTATTAAGTATGGCCTTATTATATAGATATACGATATAAGTATTTTACTGTAATTTAAACAAAAACATTGACAATATTTGTGCCAATTTTAAGCGGCAATAGCTCAATCGGACTTACAATCGAGAGGTCGTGGGTTCGATCCCCACTCCCCTATTGCGCCATTGACGCGAACCCACTCATAACACAAGCCTTTGAGCATGGCTGGAAGGGTTAATAAAATAAATATAGCTCTTGCAAGCTATTGTATTAGTATGAGACTTTCTGTTATTGCAACGCACGTCAAAATGACTCGCATATAACAGTTTTCTCCAATTTATTTGGCGCTTACCGTTATACTTTGGCCAATCTACACAAACCCTTTTTAAATAATAGCGTTTGTGCTATTCTCATGTATATAATCTTTGTTTACACAGTAACAAAGTTGTGCATAAGCTTTACATCAGTTTCATCTTAATCCGTTTAGCAATTTTGAAGCGTGAAAGAATAACACATATCCTTACAAACTTTCGCGTTTACAATATTAGTAGGATTACTATTTTATAATACATTTGAGTACACGTTTGAGGCTAAATAATTCATTGGTGACCACTGAAGTGCACCGGAATTTTATGGCTACAAGCACTCACCGTTACTAACCAAGCTCTTCTGGGGCGTACAATTGTAAGACATTTTCTAGAATTCTACGCAATAAACAACGATATTTCATAACATTTATCCATTATATCGGCCCCCTGGGCACCGTATACCGTATCACCGTTTCGCGTAAACACGTTATTCTCATTCGCGGTCCCAACGACCGCCGTAAAGACATTCCGCCCACAAACCCTTACGCTGTACTTAGTGCCCCACCGTGGGAGGGTGAGCGATACGATGATTCATCGTGATAGACGAGTTGTTTCATACGATTCTATTATTTAATTAGATAACTTGGTTTTTTTACTAAGAAATATTACTTAAGTCTCTACTTATGACAATACTAGTATGTATTAGTGTTATGCATATATTGTATAATAGAATGGTATTAGTGTTAGAAATATTTGGCGTTATAAATATACTTGTAACAGTAATTGTTCTGTGTTCTGCATTTATTCCCTGCCTTAAATAAATACCTTTTGCTTAGAGGAAAAGAATCATCGTTTATGCAACGATTTTGATATATTTACTAATGGTGTGCAGACACGCTGTATCTATTGACTGTATCTGCTTTAAAAAATAAACCACTTACATACTCTAGGATAATTATTACTATTTTTCGCTTTAGCCACTTATTCGCCGTCAGTAGGACTAGTGCTACGGCGTTCTGCCCACAAACCCTTTATTGTCCTATGTTTACGTTCCCGGTTTATTCTTTGCTCGTTTTCTCATGAATTTTATTGGCCTATGAATATAAGAACATGGTTAGCGGTTACTTTTTGTTTTGATCCAGATTTAATGTTGTAATCGTCATATTTGGTACGACGTAATAAAATGTATCAATGCAAGTCAGAAAACAACTATTATTTTGGCTTTTCTCCGGAAAAACATGATAGCAAAATGATAACATTAAGTCCATCTTGGTCCCTCGCACATTTATAAGGTACATAAAGATTTAATAAAAAAATGTTTTTTCAAAAAAAACAAATGAAGAATGAGATTTTTTATAAAATTGAGGTAGCAAACGAACATGTCGTCCCTGATGGTAAGTGGTCACTGCCACCCATGATCTGTGATCAGACAAGATAGAATCGTAGTTCTTGTATAGATTTACCACAGATGCAATAAAAAAATGTTTTTTCCCAGCATTCTTCTTGTGTTTTATTATAAAATTGAGGTAGCAAACGATCATGCAGTCTCTGATGGTAAGTGGTCACTGCCGCCCATGGACTATAATCACACATGATAGGATCGAAGTTCTTGTATAGATTTACCACAGATGCGTTGCGACCCCTGAAGACTAAGTTGGAACGCCTCGGTTAAGTGTGTCTCCCTTACCACACCCTTCGAACCAGAACACAGCAAGAACACTGCTGTTATAAAACAGAGATAAGTGTGAAGGTGGTACCTCCAAAGCCGAACTGTAAAATATTCTACTACCTTATAAATATCTTGTTGTCGATATAACTGTTGACGGACATAAAATGGAAAGCATTACTTATTATTAAACCGGCTTCCATAAGTGTCATGTTACAGATAAAATATCTACATGGAAATAAGCTACTACTAGATAAGAAAACATGTCGCCTGTAGCTATATTATATCTACTAATATCGAAGGTGAAACGAAAGTTTATGGTAGAGCTGTGTGCTTCATTTACCGCCATTTATGGTGTTTTTTACGACATCATATTAGAAATTTGATAATTTTAGACTTTTCTACTTTCTGTTTCTCTACTTTATTATGCAATTTATATATATAAACCTTCCTCTTGACTCTCTCTATCAATGAAACAAAACCGCATCAAAATCCATTGGGTAGTTTTAAAGATCTAAGCATATACAGGGACAAACAGCGGGAAGCGACTTTGTATTATACTATGTAGTGATTAGAACGACTTATAAGAGTATAATATCCAAATACAAACAGGCGCTGCACCTAACTCTATAATCCAAGCATAAGTTACATCCGAATAAGACAAACAGCAATCGTAAATCGAAAACTTCACTACCTTGGGCACAACTTATGTATCGACTGGCGCTGTACGCTCGATTCTGTAACTTATGGATGGATGGTCATCATCATTGTAGTCCTAGAACATCAGTCTGCTTCTTCACTGGATAAATTATAATAAAATTAACATATTTCTTAAACGATTTTTATTGCTCCACTAATGATACGCGTCTTTACCCATACGTACGAAATGTAATTTTACCTCTTTATTTAATTTCTGAAATAATGCATACCTACCTATCATACGCGTCTTTACCCATACGTACGAAATGTAATTTTACATCTTTATTTAATTTCTGAAATAATGCATACCTACTGATCATACGCGTCTTTACCCATACGTACGTAATGTAATTTTACCTCTTTATTTAATTTCTGAAATAATGCATGTGACATTTATTTAAATATCTACATTGAGGTCACGTTGAAAGCTATACGTTTTCTTGCTGACTTGTTTCGCATAAATGTTGCACAGGTACACAACCAACAGAGTACAGCGCGTATTTCTTGTGATAGTAGGATAACCACAATTTGGATCGTTTTGACTTATCTTATTTCCAATTGTTGTCCAAATTCCATTAACATAAGCAACTTTCTTGAATGTTACATCTGTTTGTAGCGTGTCGTGCAATTATCATGAAAATACCAATGTCGATTAAACCCCGTAAAAGTAGTATTTCCGTCAACAGATTATTTTAATATTAATAACTCTACCTAATTGTATCATACTATGATACCCTGTGTGGATGTCATGGACGACACAAAGCCAAGAACACAAACACTCAGACCGAATAGGAATTAAACTCATCATAAGAATATGCGTTGGGAATTGAACCCTTCGAACGGCGAAACAGGACAGTCCAAAAGCCAACTCCAACCACGCACCCTCTACCCGCTCTCGTATGTAAACCATTTTGTGTTTATGCGCGGGGATGGGAATAACTTTTCTTATTTCCTTTGTTCTACTAGCAGCGTTCTCACACGTGTTGCGGCATTACCCTTTAGATAAATTTATGAGGAAAACACGGTTCGCGAAGATTTTCTAGCAGATTATCCATTGGAAACTCATCTGAGGTCAGCGCAGTATTATGTGCGGGGTTAGCGAAAATAAATGATATCTTGAAAGGACTGAATCCCCGGTCTCGGTGGAAATACGTATAAAATCTTGCGGCAAAATTGGGTGAGTGAACCGTTTATTTATATGAATCATTTGAGGCCTCGATGAAGATTTCCTTTGAATTTAATGCTTCCCGAATTAAATATGATTTAATACGTGTTATTTAATTTAATTTTATTTATTACCTGAATGCTTGGACATTTCTATAATATAAACATTTGAGACTCATTAAATAGGTGTGCATATATGTCCAAGGTATACTTTGGTAATCCTCAATAGCTAGCAATAGCAGTGATCGCCTTTCAGGTACGGTTATATACATAGCATTAGGTGGCAGGTAGCACCAGTTTTAACATTAGGCAGATTGCATGGTCATTTATAGAGTAATCTAATTGTACACAGAGCTAGCATACATTCGAATCAAGTTATGAACATGTCCATAGTTCTTACTCCTCTGTGGTTTGTATTTTGTGTAGTTTACGCAGTTTATAACTTGTCTGCACTTAGTTAGTCAGTTAAGTTATAATATAGAATATATTAAAACTTTATAGGTGAATAGAATAGTAAATAGTAGTAGTAGAATAGTAAAGTTTTATTTGATGAGTGTTATAAGTCTAATTGGATTTAAAAATCGGGTAGCATACGACTTTTATTTGGGTTGTATTATTCTTTTTTTGTTTCTTTTTACTATGTCTTTCTTGTATTTTTTTATATATCTTTATGTATATGGCAAAAATGAATTTTATTCTTATTCATATATTTGAGAAATCGTATTTAATACCTATAAAGTGCGTTATATTTTCAGTCAATATTGTTTTGTTGTAATTGCATACCTCAAATTGAATTTCGACAAAAATCGGTATGCCATACATATCATTACTGAAAGCAATCTTAACTTAAGAAGTGCCTGATAAGATTGGCTTACTGCTGTTGCCACTATAATTTTACTAGGCGTCATATTGGAGTATTCCAATTCTACGCACTAAAATACGAGTATAAGTTTCAGATCTACCTTAGAATTACAAATAATGAAACGTGTTATCACATTCAAATTCAAAAAATTCCATTCAAATCTATTCACTCCTTTAAGAGTCACGATTCTCCCAGCCACGTACAGTATCTAATACACATAGATGAATACACCAACGATTCACAAAAGTACAGCATATAACATATACATATAACAAAAAAGTGGAAGTTTTCCTGTTACAAGATTTTTTCTTTACAAGACCTTTTCCGGTTTCAAAATACTTAATTTTGAGCAAAAAATATATGTATATAAACTTAGGTGATACGTAAATTCAGTCGGATACTCGAGCAGTTCACAGCGCTGGTTTTCAACAAAAATATAAATTACCCTCCTTTATAATTAACACAGCCAATTTTAAAATGAAAATGCGAACGCCGCTTATGACGACGTTGGTGAACGAAGAAATAAAAATACAATACGATTAATTATAAATTGAGCAACTTAAGCAAAAAAGGAGATGAGGAGACCAATAATTTATTATAATGCTCGCTTTCTACTTCGGGCACTTTAAGCATTCAAGTCCTAGTTTTTAATACCTTTTGATGTCTTTGGGACGATTTAAATAATTCTTTAACCTCGGCGCCCATATTTCGTGTCTCCATCAATTATGTTGTATCATAGAGAGCCAAACAGAACAACATAAAAAGGGTCAAGTTATAATTGACACCCACGCGCACAATAACACAGACGCAACTGCGGGCAGCGACTCGTTTAAAATATTGAAAAGAGCGAGAAATGGGTCAGCGGTTCATACATTACGCACGCATCTCTAACACCATACACAAAAGGCAGCAAATATCAGAAAGCTCGTCACAACGCCGATCTCGTGACGAAAACTCGTATCGCGCCCACCGAACATAGGGTGGCGTAAAGAATATCATTATGTATATTTTCCGGTAAGAAACGGGAAATGAAATCTGCCGGCACCGCTCTCGCGCCGGAAAAGATGTCTTCTATACACTCGCTCGCCTCTGACGTACCGAAATTTTCCTTTTTTTGTCATAATATTGTAGGGGGATGTTTTCGAATACGACGCCGCTGGCTCCCGTTTGGCTGTTTTGCGAAATGCTGCGTTACTACTCTTTTGTCTAAACTTTGCGTTCGAATTTTGGCAAAATTTCGCGTTGGTCCTTTTTTGGCGTGCCTTTGCGTGATAGAACATTGATAGGTAGGTAGGTGTGGTGTATGTGAGAGATATTTTGTTTTGAAAAACGGTGCATTGGATCCACTTCAAAGACAAAATTGAAACTGAAACCAAATCCGTATGTAACCATGCGCTATTATAAAATATTACGAATTTTGTGTTGTTTTGCACACATACAAATAATACAAATAAAGGAGATATTCACGGTATATATCCAGCTTTATTCAGTGTAATGTCAAAACATATTAGCCTAATTCAAGCGTTGTTTTCGTATCAATCAGTTCAACATCAACATCATCAGCCCACATCTGTCCACTGCTGGACATAGGCCTCTCTCTCTCTCTCATACAACAACTGAAAGTACAAAACATAACAAATACACGAAACAAAAAAATAAATATTAAAACCGCACAGAAATGTTAACTTTTCACAATTATGTTACAATAAATAATTAAGGAAAAGAAACATCCGGTTACTTAGTTAAATATTCTCCTGAATACACTATGTTGAAGTTGTGTTAATATTGTTAGGATACACTGAGCAAATATTTTGTTCAGATACGTCTATAGGCAAACATTACAGCTTCAACCATACATAGGTACTATACACATAGGCTACAGCAATACGCAATATAGGTGGCAATAAATATCAACGTAACACACGTCCACTTCCATTGGGCCATTCAGCCCAGCCATTCCGCCCACATCGGCCCATATAAACCGTTTGACCCTAAACTTTATTAAGAACGGTTTGAGAACCCTAACAATATTACGGTGGTTCTAGAAAATGAAGGGCCATAACACTTAGCGTTACGTTCCTTACCGACAACAGCTGCTTGCGTAAGGAATGGTTACACATAGAACTGGTAAGCGATAGATGGCTAATTGAAGCGATAGACGTAAACATATGATGCATGTTGCGATAGTGGTTGAGGATTTCGTGGTTTGACATGAAGGTGATAAGGAATACGCACTTAACCGAGACGTTCTAACTTAGTCGTCAGGGGTAGCAAAGCGTCGACCTAAGGTAACCATCTTCTATCGGGAGTCTATCGACTCTTGGAGCAATGCCTGGGTAAGGAGGGAGTCCTCGAGGCCCGTAATCCCTACGCAGCGTGGCTATCCGCCGCCGCATAGGACAAGACTGTCTGTTCTAAGAAAGAACTTAAATCCTTCTTGTGTTATTTACAGGTCACGAGGCCAGTATCCAATTACCATAAGGTAGACTGCATGCTCGTTTGCTACCTCAATTTTATCAATAAAACATAATTTCGGATCCATCTAGACTGAACCACTATTGAGTACATAACTCTCATAGCTGACATGGAAAAACGTTCGACGACATATAAGTCACATAATTTAATTCCCGTTAGCTAATACTTCCGTTAAAACGGATCTTTCCACAGCTGAAAAGCCCTACACTCTTCAGCTACAGCTGAAGTCTGATACATTTTATAGAACATCCCAAGAAGACAAAGTTAATATGCTAACTAGAACCGCAAACGACAACCTTTATCGAACAGACGAGTAAACAAGTTAAACTTTATTAACTACAAATTCAAAATCATTTATTTTGTATAGGTCACTTACAAATTGTAATGTCTTTCTTATTCTACAACCGAATCGTAACGCGGCCTCATCTGAGAGGATTCCGCAAGAAACTCAGTGGACTTATCTTTTGATTATTTCATGTATATATGCATTCTCCTCTTTTATTAACTTTTTATTTGGTACAATTTCTTCATAATACATAAAGCTTCAGTGTGCTGACCCAACAATTACATTATAAACACCCTATACTGCTCTCTACTCTCTTCCATAATATTATTGGACATCAGCAACTACAATACCTCAACTTGTCAATGAAGGACGATAGGCGAACAAGTTAGCATCGCAACCAGAACTTTTCAATGAGAAACGATAATTGAACAACTCGTAGCAGACGATAACTTGTCGAACATCGAGTTGTGCTAACACATAACGCTAGCCCATTCGAGATTAATTAAACAACATTTAATAACATTTATTGTTAAACAAAACAGTTAAAGAAACGTTTCATTTTGATTTAACTGCAAGACTTTTCAGAGGCGGGTTCATACTACTAAATTAGATATTCGACCAAAATATTATCCTTTCAACACTTCCACTCTATGGCATTCAAACAGTCTCTTTAACGTCATAATTGTTGTTATTATACATCTATTTGTCAAATTCTGAACATGAATATCGTTCAGCAATGTAAAACAAGAAGCACCGTTCATCCAGAAATAAACTTTCATCCTTATTAACATCGAACATCCAGGCACGTTTGCTGCAAATGCAAATGAACAAATTACCTATAGTTGACTGAGATTTCCTCCCCACTGGCATAAACATGCCGGCTATTTATCGCTAAGTGTCAAGTTGACTTTGACATCAATATAGATAGCGCATTTGGGGCGCATACACAGCAACTGGGGTTATCTGAACGGTTATGATGAACAGCAAAGTGGCACTTAACGCGTACAAGTCTATTTTCTTCGTTATTGATAATGTGGCAGCATTGAGGCTGGCGAGAAAGTGCTCAAACTTAGTTTACGAGCGTTACGTCTAGTAATGGCGTCTTAAGCCTGTACATTGTAACGTTGAATGGATAAAAGTTCGTGGATAAATACAATGGACCAATGGATAGATTCTGATGGATGAAGAATGTATTTGATGATGGATCAAATATAATTTTATTGACTGAACCTAATGTCAGAAAGATCATTTTCTAGATCAGAACTAAATACACTTAACATCTACATATAACGCGTTTTATATCATTCATCTTTAATTATATCTATCACGTATTGAAACCCTACTAAAGCAACATTGAAATCCCCGATTTACAAAACAATAGGTACCACAATAGCACGAAAATAAACCCGCCACCTCCAAATCTGCCAAATATATATACACACATATATTTCTCGAGTATTTCTAGAGCATTTAACGTGTTTGATTTCAAAACAAAACATGTTTTGAAAACAATCATTATATTTCCCGGCGAACATTGTAAATTTAGTTAAGGTGTTGCGATAGTGCCGAACTCAATTTATTTTCAATTTATGTTTTGAATGGTCTAGGGACGCTTCTTAAAACTTGGTCTTCACTGTTCTCCCTTCACTTGAGAGGCCAATTTTATCGGAGTATGACCTAATACGATGCTCAATTTTTGGACATATTTTCGTGAAGACAAAGCCAAAACCAAATTTAAGATAGGTAAGTAGGTATAGGTATTTACCTTATATGTAATAACTCGGAATAGTAATAAAAGAACAATTAAATAATTTCTTTAAAATCCTGTAATCCTGTAACTGTAAAAAATAAAAAAAAAAGAATAAAACGCCACATTCGGGCTGGAACGGGACAAAGCTGCAATATCGGAACTAATTATTTTTTACGGAACGATAGATATGATCGTATAAAATCTTTTTACGACTGTTTTCAAACTCAATTTTTTTTTTTAATATGTCATTTTCGTCCTAAAGGTGCGATATGATATAATACTTTTTTCCGTTTTAGAATATTGAATAGATTGTCACAGTACGGCGCGCATGCAGTCATTTATTCTCGCTCGCACAAATTATATTTCCGTGCTACAAAAAGGATACGCAAAATGCGCGCTGACGTATCTGAAGCGTTCTACGAAAAACGGAAACGCGTATGAGAGATTTGCTACAATCATGGATCCGTTCATAATCTATTTAAGGACGAGCCTTCACTAGCTTTTCTTTTGTGCCTTTTCTTTTTTGTACCGTGACTAAAATCCGACTCGGATACTATACCGGGCTACAACCCACTAAAAAGCTTTCCGCCACTACTGGTCGGGGTCGCGGGAACGCTTGCGCACACTTCCGCGACTCTACCAGTGGTGTCCGACCGAGATCTCGCCGAACCCGCCTTAGAGTCAAGACTGCATAAGTTGAGGCAAACAAGGATATATTCAATTTCTATTAATTCGTTTTGATTAAATTAGTTTCTTAATCAGATTTGATTTTTACAAAAAAAAGTAAAAGAGTTGTGGTACGTTTTAAGTTAATTAATTAAAAATTCAATTACGGTCTCCTTCTACACGAGTTGAAGAAAACCTGACATTAAGATTTCATATTGATCGCGACGGCTGTTGAGAAAACATCTCTGTTTATTGAACAAACTACACTAAACTTTTCAATTATGGGATTCACAAAATGTCGCAAGAAAGTACAGAATATTTACTTAGTTGATGGATTTGTTCAAGTTAATTAAAATCAGATCTACCAGAAAAGGCATCAAACTTTCAAACGTTCCTATTTGTAATAATATATTAATGTAATATTAATTCGTTATAAAATTAGTATACACTAGCTATTATTACTTGCTTACTTTTTTCTTTAATTAGAGTACATAGGCCATAGAAATGTTCATCTACCTACGCAGTTTTTTAGTTTTCAGTTTCAGTTTCTTACGACTACCCAAATGAAACATTTATTATGTAGTATGATTTTGATCACGTCATATTTTTACTTAATGTTGATTAAGTTCTTTTTCAATCAGTAAATATTATTAAGTTAAAGTAGCCAAGCTATTTGTCCTATTTGTAGTCTATATATTATTGGAATTTATTGGTTAGGCTTTATTGAACTTGTATTATGAAAAGCCATAAAATCTCTCCAAACAGTATTGGTAACAGAAAAGGTCCTTGGTGAACCTTTTCTGTTACCAATACTGTTTTCAGCAATCGGTAATGTTCTCAGAACTGATAAAATGTAATTAAACGCTCTCCAATGTCGCAAGAGATTGGGTATGTTTGAAATGTTCTACGTAAAGGATTGTTAATCAGTTCAGGCAGTTCCAATTGTGTGGGATGTCCTTTTTTTTAATTACTAGCATGTCAATACATACTAGTAATTTTGTTAACCCCTCCAGCTAAGCTCATAGGCTTGTGTT
>DWGW01001576.1:0-11063 GCA_018247775.1 Udranomia orcinus
AGGTGACACTCAGTTATTATATCCTATGTCCAGTGTCCTCTTTTGTACATGTAAAAGTGTTAACTTTGTTGGTGCAATTTTAATAAATAAATGAATAAAGCTATGAAGGTCGTTCTTCTCAAATATATGAAACAGTCTTCTACTATTGCACATTAATTATATTGTTATTATCTTGTCAATCTCAAGCGGTAGAAGTGCTACTAAATACATTTGGAACGTCGCCAACAAGAACTGACAAGCTGGCTGATAGTTCCAAACGTTGCAACGACGTCCAAAGTATACTCTGAATGTCTGCAGTGAAAATGCACTACATTTCGCTTGTTTGTTTTCCTTTGAACAATGTTTACATCGCTTTATGGGTTTTTATGTGTATAGATGTTGCGTTGAGTTGAGAATGTGAAACAATTTATGTGTGATCGCAATTACATCATTCTTGAAGAGTGCAACGTGTGATTTATCGATTTAACTTTGGAGTGGAGAAATAGAGAAGCAATTTATTCTAAAAATAGTTGATTGTTACATTTTTATAAATGTAGACGCAATAAATAAAATTTAAAGACTTTAATATTTCTAAATACAACGGAATAAATTGAATCCACAATCTTAATAAGCCACAAAATGGTTCACAGCCATATTATGTAGTATTATTAAGAAACATTACAATTTATTCTGAATAAACAACATCAATTATATTGGTATAAGATTAATTCAGTCGTAATTCTCGCTCGTAGAGCATTAAACACTAACAATATTTTGGTATTTTTTTCGACTTCGACTTATTCGATTTAAGTTTATGTCCAAGGAAGACTTGAAGGCGGAAATACGGGCTAATTTACTTCACCGCGGGCAGCACAGGAAACAATCTATGCCTCATTGAAGCAATAATTCATATTGCGAGCATCATCATATCATCTTTCATATTGCGAACAGCTAAAGAATGGAATTCCCTCCCCGCATCGCTGTTTCCCGATTCGTACAATATAGGGATTTTCAAGGCAAGAGTGAACAGGCATTATTTGAGCTTGCGCGCACCACCTTCAAACGCAAGATTCAAACGCACTCAAATTTTCGAAAAAAAAAGTAAAATTGTCAAGCCCTCAAGAATTATGTATCAAATGTTTTTATTTATTATAGAGTATACAAAAAAACTTAATGAACACATATACATTTTCATATGCTCTTAGGTTTTCAGGCCTTGGTAGACCGGGAGATAAATATCGACGGAAAAAAAATCCACCACACTTTTCAACCGGGAAGCAAAACTAGAAGCAATTAAAAATATCTGGTGCACGTCATATATCACAAACGTGCACAGCGCAATAAATTAACAAGTAAATGAAACATGCTCTCTAAGTTAGAAACCCTTTGTAGCGCTGTTTCGTTATCTTGACCAAAATAATACTTCGAAGTAGCACCCAATGTTTCAAGAAGCTAGACTCCTCTGAAATTATTGCTCTCGGTAGCAGTTTAAATAATCTGGGGATGCAATAAAGCCGGCGGCGCGATATATTGCGAGTTGAGTGGCCGCCATTAGAGGGCGCTGTACAAACAACCGGAGACTAATGGCAGTTTGACCAAGCGCCAACTTGCCCCTGACTCTGTAAGCGATTGTACACTGTTGTACGTGACTGTACACTTGATGTGTCATCATAAACAATATTTTAAATGTGTGAATCTGTTTTGTTTTTTTTTTGACTTAATTTTTTACTGAACGGTCCATTGTATGGTATATACCAAATGTTGAAAATGTAGGTAACAGTGGGACCCAAAATAATATGATTATTCTTTATACTATTATGTAGTTCAGGGGTCTCCATTACAGGGCGCTGTACAAACAACGATTTAATTATAATTAAATTAAATAGGAACCAACAACAACTCTATATTTTAATTAAATTACTATATAATTTTACGTTTTATATTCACACTGTTTTCGTGTCTCCTCATATTCATCTGACATGCTTTTATTTTCAAATTAATGAAGAAACGGTTACCTATCAGGTTTTCCGGAAAACATATAAAAAAATGTAATATTCTATAAACGTTAATTACAGACAATAATTTTTGGAGCAATTTCTAGAGCGGTTAGAACATTAAATACGCTCTCTTGTAAACCTTGATTCAACATGTCGCTTTATACGTATGAACGTCGAGGTAATCCTTAAATACAAGATAGTAGTTTTACGTTTTTTATTACAATTTTAAGGAAGCAAACAAGCATGCAGCCCACCTGATGGTAAATGTTCACTACCGCCTCTAACCAACCCAATATAAAATCGAATCCAATCCAATATTCTCTAGTTCGACCAAAAGTGCGTTGCTACCCCAAAGGACTAAGTTGAACCGCCTCGGTTAATGTCTTCCTTACCACACCCAACGAAAACACAGCAGCAAGAACATTGCTGTTATAGGGCAGCAATAGGTGTGGCGGTAGTGCCTTCGGGGTCGAACCGTAGAATGTTCTACCGACGCTTAAAGTGCATTAATAAAAGCATCCTGACGCCTAAAGTTCATTAATGTAAGCGTCCTGACGCTTAAAGTGCATTTATAAAAGCATCCTGACGCTTAAAGTGCATTCATAAAAGCATCCTGACGCTTAAAGTGCATTCATAAAAGCATTCTGACGCTTAAAGTACATTCATAAATGCATCGTGACACTTAAAGTCCATTAATAAAAGCATCGTGACACTTAAAGTGCATTAATAAAAGCATCGTGACACTTAAAGTGCATTAATAAAATGATCGTGACACTTATAGTGCATTAATAAAAGCATTGTGACACTTAAAATGCATTAATAAAAGCATCCTGACACTTAAAGTGCATTAATGTAGGCGATGTGTCGAACACTAAGTTCCGAGTGGCCGCTGGATGGGTGTATCCAAACAGCCCCCGGCTCTAATGGGTGTTTACCTTCACGCTTTATAGATCATGTTTGTGGACCCGAGCATCGTTGCAACTATTAAACTGTTATCTTAGCTGGAATAACAGAAGTTAGCGCATAATGTTCTAATGTGCCCGAAGTTGCTTAGAGAGTTTAGCTCTGGAAAGTATTCTATTCTCCGTTTCAGTGTAACATTGTATTTGTCGTTGATTCGTATCATAAAATAAGTTACCGTACACAGAAACGTTTCATGTTCAATTAAAGTGCCATGTTTAACAATATAAAAAGATTTGCTAAAACCCAGGAACAATTATCTTCAAGATCGTTGCTCAAATTCATAATTTGTTTTGTTTTAATAATAAAAGTAAGCTAGAGTAAACCTAATAATTTACTATAACTCAATGAAAGTTTTTTATTGATTCTGAAAACTGTAGAATGTAAATTACAGGTAATTCTATCATGTTTATTAAATAAAACGTTTAGAACCCTGTTTATGTCCGACATCGCTAAGTTCGTCTTAAATTATGTAACAAAACAACAGTATGTGTGTTATGCTAGCGTATTTTTAGTCCATTAATAAATAAACGAGGGTCGTTGAACGTTAATACATTCAATGGCAGATTGGCCATTCGCTAATGAACGTATGCTAGAGAAACTTGCTTGACGCTTTAAGGGATTATGTTCTTTAATTATCAAACATCTACTAGAGGGCGCTGTGTAAACTGAAAGTCTAAGATTATGTTCACATTGGATACGAATTGGTCGCACAAATTGATGGTACGACACATAGATTTGGTGCGTGAAATATATTAAAAAATATAAACTATGACATTTTACAATTGTTTCAATAAACAAGAATCCAAGCCTGTATATACAAATATTTTTCTTTTCCTCCTGCAGCCATATTAGCCGTAAAATTCGTACGAAATCTCGTCCAAAGTGAGTGTACCCTAATATGCTGTCCGAGCGTTAATTTTCGGTTGACTCTTATAGAGATTACGTCGGGGCACTGAACATCGTAGTTTGCAACTATTAGTTATCTTAACTAAATAAGACTAAACTTTATTAAAGTCATGTCTCAAGTTTAGTTTTAGTGTAAACACTAATGGATGTTTATCTATGCATGTATCTCGGATCTTAAACTAAAACTACATCAACTCGACCTGACCTTTTCTATAAGATAAAGTCCAATTTAATAAGATTACGTATTAATTTATTTTGATTTCAACAAATTTTCATAATATTGTAATTACTTAGATATGGGTATGTATACATATTGTTTCTCAAAGGAGTTAAAAAAAATTTACATCATAGCCATGTGGTGATTTGGTTCCTTACTAAAAGTTATTTCATTTTAAATATCAATTAGCTAAAACACACGAAAGCAAAAATACGAAGTACAAAATTAAACCGAAATATATTTATGCTAACGGGTTTTGTAAACTGCTTCTTTAATTTATTTTCCGGTCTAAAGGCACTAAAGGCACATAAACGCAGAGGTGCTTTCCAAAGATATGTAGGTGCACGATGCAGAGTTAAGGGACACAGCAGACTTGCTATTTTTAGCAACAGCGGTCTGCGATTTTGCAACTATATCGATGCTGCGTCGCGTTTTGACGACTTTTTGCGTTCCATCGCGCGTTTAAGAGATTATATCGATGTTTAATCGCGATTTCGAATTCGCGCGACGCTATCGTCGAATAAATTGCTAAAACTTGGCATAGCCCAATTTTCCAAATAGTGACACAATTGCCGCTTTTAAGTGTGCAGTGTAAAATGCTTACTCGCTGTATATAGCTTCTAAAATGTGACTAAGTCAAAAAAAAATTCAAACGTTGGTCAAAACTCACTACCTTTCTCTTTAATGGTCTATTTCCTTTTCTTCTCTTATTGCCGATCCCGAATCTCGTTCGTTTTTGTCATTATAACTTGTGACAATTTGTGTTTAATTTTTGTATTTGTTTCGCTTTTCTTCTTTCGATGCAAGTAACGTACCTCACCTTTATTATTAACTTGCTCTTTTTCTCCTCACCCTAAGGTTGTCTGGTAGAGATCGCTGCTTAGCGATAAGACCGCCTTATTGTATACATAAATCGATGTAAAATTGGATTTTCTTTTATACATTTATTCTGTGGTGTAAAATTAAGAATATTGCTACTATTACTACTGCTGAGAACATTTATTATAGGTTCGAAATCCCCTTGAAGATTACGACGAAATAGGTGACAGGGTACAAACATCAGCAGTGAGTAAAGCGTACAACAAATTAAGAGGTAATAGAATTAATTCAGAAGCGCGCACTTTCACCTCGGCAAGGGGAGGCACGTTTTCATGAACATAACTGTTGGGAACCGGCGCCAGATAACAGCTGCAGGGTTTCGAGTTGAGAACTGCTAGCGCTTCTGACTATCGCGGAGTTTACTCGAACTCGAATTACATATAATTATCAGTGACCAGATTTAAGATGCCATTCGCAAAGATTATACTGACTTAATTGGTTAGTGTAAAGACTAGGAATCGGTCATAATAAGGTGTTTATTTGAATATTGAGTATAGATTGAGAAAATCAAAATTTTCATTTATGTTATTTATTATTCACACAAGTCACATCAATAACCGTTTTGTGACTTTTGTGTTTGATGTTCAAAAATAATAATTTAATTTACAAATTAGCTGAAATGCTTTTAATAGTTAGTAGATTCAACCACATGATTCATTCATCTCATTCTCGTAAAAATAACTGCTACCCTATTGAACTGATGCCGTTGAAATTAATTGCAATCTTGAAGTTACTGATGTATCCTAACCCGTTTCCGAACCAGTAGATAGTAGTCATGCGATTTCGTGCTTGTGATATTTGTACTATCTATGGAGTAGTGCAAAGTCGAGTGCAGTCTGCTTTTGACGCATAAGCAGTTGACGTCGGTTACTAGCAACAGTAGTTAAATGTAGTTACACCATACACATTGTCCTATCTCGTATCCTACAAATTGACGCACCAAAGGAATTGAAGGCTTACGAGTAGCGAAATAAAGAAAAGAAGAAGAAAAGAAGAGAAAAAATTACGCATTATTTCACTTTCACTCATACTCAATCCAAACCTCAAGGCAATTTATTTGCTGCAAAGGTAAAACTTAAACTGTTTTATTTTCTTAGTACGGCACAAATTGTATTTGTAGTATTTAAATACATACTTAATCTATTTGCTAATAAAAAGGAAAAAATTGCCTGTATGTTTGTATGAACGCTTTTCCGAACTTTGCTTTTGTGAGTGTAAGTGAAAAGACTTCGTCTGCAATTATAAAGTAG
This sequence comes from Udranomia orcinus, assembly GCA_018247775.1. Lineage (NCBI taxonomy): Eukaryota > Metazoa > Arthropoda > Insecta > Lepidoptera > Hesperiidae > Udranomia > Udranomia orcinus. The sequence goes on from DWGW01001576.1 coordinate 6,192, forward strand.
CGGTCTGTTTCCAGTTAATATATATGAATAAAAAAGTAATCTTATAAAATTAAATTTTAAAGCAAGTAAAAAAGTGTAGATGATTATTTTATAGCCACACAGATCTATCTCTCTCTATCTTTGTCCTAAACGAATTAATCTACGACGTTTCCTTTTTACTAGGCTCTGTTGTTCGTCAAAGCTTTCATAATTACTTTAAAATTGTCCTCCAACTTATAAGATGAAAGCTGAAATTAGATATACGATATAACAATTTATCGTTGTTTCTCTTTAGTGAGAATAGTCATTAACATATGTTTTTAGAAATTACTTCGTCTAGGTTTAATTTTCGGGAATTATGCTCTCACTTGTTAACTTTATTCTGCATATTTTTTGATGAGATTAAAATTTGTTGAGACAACTACAACCTCAACCAGAGATCAAGAAACTAAGAGCTCTCAACTAAGATTTGATTTTAATAAATCTTCCATAAACCTTTTTCGAAATCAAACAAATCAGATTCTCTCTAGATAATTGATTTGTTTTAATTAATTATTTCAGAATAATAAATACAAAAAAATGAGTCCATATTCATAATACATTTGAATATATTTAATTAAAATTCCATCCCTTCTTAATGCCTTTTTGCTCAAAGAAGATAAAGATCTTGGGTCTTATTATATGATTAATATATTTATTAACGTTATAAGATTCGTACGACATAAATTATCTTTTAGCCAGTAAGACATAGAGTTTACAGAGACAATTTGACTGAGAACTCTAGATTGAATCTCATTAAATGTTTCTCCATTATCACATCCTTTTAACAGTGTACAACAGAAAGAACTCCATGTTTATAATAAAGAAATATGTAGATGTGGCAGCATAATCTCATAAGTTGAACCACGAAATTCTTCAAAATACTTGAATTGGCTCTCAAAATTATACTTTTCTTAGAACATCGTCATTCTAACAACTAATGTAAAGTCATTCAAGTACAACGTTGTTTTAATAAAAAATTAAATGAATTCAAGTTTGAACTGAAGATTGTTTGTGTAGCCGATGGTTACGAAGACGTAGATGCGCAAACTCGCCCTGGGCCACTACGCAAACTCATTTGGAGAACAAACTATTATTCCCTTTTCTTGTATAAAATTATTGCATATATACATATACATTTTGAGATATATTTAGAATTTTTTTTTCACTCATTATAATATAACAAATCGCTGTTTAGCGACAAGGCAGCCTATTGTATACTATGTTTTCGATTTTGTATTTTCTTCATTATGTTTAATATACAATAAGGAGTATAAATAAGATAATGAATTAGTTATTCATTATCTTATTTAGCTAATAATAATAATACCAATATTTCAACTTCTTATCAGCTCTTGGAAAACATCTGCGGTATCGTAGTAATGAACTTAACTTGTGATAAAGAATGACCATGGACCTATATCTACTTGTATTATTATTCCTAATCAGATAGTTTTTGCAGTTAGGTGGCTTAACGACTATCTATATAGTCTTATTATACAAAATTACATGTATCTATAGATACATATGTACGGTATCAATATTTTTCCAAGAAATGTTTTGTGGGCAATTCTGTTGAATGAGAAACGGTAAGCATTTCAATTATATTTGGCCCTAATAAATATGTGTATTTTTGGGGTAAGAAGATAAGTACATTCGGTCAATAAGCTACTTATGTAAAGAACTACTTATGAGTGTTGTACGTTTTTGTTTATTTACAAAAATATTGTGGTTTTGATACATACAAATATCGTAATTTCTAGTATATTTGTAATATTATAAATTTACATATTAAAGGCATGTTAATAACAATGGCTAAAAATAACTTTTTTTTTGTAATTTATATTCAAACAAACACATAAATCATCGATACTGACTTAACCTTATTTGATTACTTTTATTATAGTCGAGAATGTGTTGGGTATAATTTTCACTATTACAAAATGTCTATTGTATTGTACCATTTCTTTTTATTTTAATTAGTTGCTACTTTATCAGAAACTGTAACAACAAAATGTATTTATAATTATCGCTACATTGTTTTTATTATACTACAGTTGTTGCTTTACGTTATTATACGTTACGATTCTCTGAGATTCAAACGACATTTAATTGTAATATTTTGGTGTTTAAAAGGTATTGGAATTCGATTAATCTGTCGCTTGCTCCACGAAATACAGCGTTGCACTGCTTTAAAGCGACACATAAATTAATACTATTTTGTTTGTTAAAAGGTATTTAAGGTCGTTGAATCGTCGCATCTTTATCAGGAAGTAAAACAATAAAATGTATTCATAATTATCGTGGATTGCGGTGTAGTTTTCGTTTTAACGAACAACTACGGAAGTGAATCTCGGGAGACGCCCCTTTGTTCTGCGCCCTCGTTAACGAGTACGCTTCAAAGAGACAGTGCCACTAGTCGCAGGTATTTCGCAGATAAACCTCCATTATGCCTTATCATGACATACTAATAGACCTTGCGTAGTTTGATGTATTTATAAAGAATCACTTTTGTGGGGGTAAAACATTTCATGGTTCCGCCACATGGTGGCGCCACACCTATTTCAGCCTTATAACAACAGAGTTCTTACTAGCTGTGTTCTGGTGTAAAGAGAGCGGTTATGTAGACATTCTGGGCTGAGACGTTCCAATTTAGTCTTCAGGCGAAGCAACGTATCTATCTCTATATAAAAGAGAACTTCCATCCTGTTTCCATTGATTACAAGTGTCAATGAGCGGCTATAACCTGACTATCCTGACTATGCTCGTTTATTACCTCAATGTCACAAAATAAACCTTCACATTCTCGTCAATATCACTGAAGTAAAAAATTACCAGTAGTTTAAAAAATGATCAGCGATATATTTAAGCACGTTTTGTACATTAAAATTGGCTCTTGTATAAATAATTTGGATCAATTTCCTTGAATAAGATACAAACAGATTCTCTTGTAAATTGTTATTGCCTTAACTAAAGGAAATAACGTTATATAGAAGTAATTACTTCCTAATTTATTTTGAAGTCTTGTTGACAACTAATTCAATAGCAAATTAGTTGTCAACAAGGCCATCCAAAAATTCCAGCCTTCGTAACGATAACAAGTTCATAAGGACGGTTTATAGACATACATATATACATACGGATCCATGTAATACATATTTATAGAACTTCTAGTCTAAAAAATACATGCCCCTCCAAAGTCTTTGTCCACACTTGCATGCTGTTAATAAATATTTCGACAAAAAGTACAAATGCCGCAAACTGCCAGTTATATTCGTACCAACCAGTGTATTAGTACGTTAACTAGTCATACATTTCGTGCATACGCTATTAAATTTTTTTGAACATGACATATCGCCCTATTATTTAACCAATGAATGCACGGACTCATTTGAATTAAAAAAAATAGCCTACACATCTTAATATAGAATTGTAATAAGTATACACTTTCATAAATTAATATAATTTTGTCCAGTCGAGGAGCATGCATTTAAACTGGAAGATAAAACCTACATTAAAGGTCTAATGAAAACGGTATGTGTAAATATATAAGCGGCCATACAGGTTGTACGTTTTAGAAAATATTCCAATAGAATATGTTTAATCGCGCACATAGGATAATCAATGATTTTCCTTTTAAACGGCTTGAATGGCTAGCCAGTAATTGGATTGGAAATGTTCGTTTAACACCGAACAAAGGAACAAACGTACTTTAATTGCGACGTACAATGACAGCGGAGTCACATTCCGCGCGCAGTTGAACTTTCCGTTCTTATTGAAAATTTTATTAGCTCAAGTTTTGACGACTTGACCCCCACCTGTAGGTATTCGGCGTAATGAAAATACTTACGTCATAAATACTTTTTTATTTGATATTCTCGGGCGTTACCGTTAATATTTGAGGGATCAATGCGAGTATATCGAAGGCCATCTAGATATCATACGATAACTGCTAAATAAAGTGCATCTGAGTACGTTGTCCGCCTAAGGAAATAAACAGATGAACATTGTTTTGCCGATTTTAATATTAATCAAAGCATCTAAGATCAATGTTTGTGACTAAGCATTAAGATGGTCGTATCAGTGTCGACGAACAATTTTTTTATATCCTCATCATTGATTTATCATTTCATCCTATCTCTATTCAATAATGTAATAAGCTTTTCCAGTGAGTTAATAGGATTACAGTAAACTCAATAACACGATTTACGATATGTTTAATTATCACGTTCGTAAATTAATTACCGAATTAACTTCTATCCATTGTTTACGCTAATTAAAATGTTACACCTTGCAAATTTCATACGGTAAAATTAGGCAGGTAATTAATATTTCAATACAAATAATTTAATTAATTATATTTGGATATGACGGTAGTACTATCGAATAAGTATTAGGTATATACCAATTTCTGTATGTATTGTTGTCGCAATAAAAATAAGGCTGACCTACTATTAAAGCCAAGTGGGGCTTGGTTGAATAAACAAAGTTTTTGAGAGGGACCAATATCATGAACGCTCGGGAGGGAACTTAAATAAACCTTTTTATGACTCCTTCACCGTTTATATGACCGTTAGTAAGTTATTTTACTATACATGTTAGGCATTAGCATGCTCTTGTGAATAGTTGTGAGATACTTTGATATTTAAGACAATTCAGAATTACTTAATTGTTTGTTCTTTGGCTATTTCTTAGTTAAACAGATAAAAACATTATACGTAAAAAAACAAAACGACTTATTCTAACTTTCATACACTATATTAACGAGTATAGGTATTGCAAAATGTATGTATACAATTAAGAAGTTAGTTGTGTATTTAATTCCTTTTGAATAAATGTAAAAATAGTGTTACA
>DWGW01001577.1:0-11060 GCA_018247775.1 Udranomia orcinus
CCCACATAACGCGGTGTTTGCATCCACAAAAATTGTATATAGTGTGTATGTATGCAGATATGTACATGATATATGATTGAATAGAAGTTACATTATTTGATTTGATTCAAACTCGGGTACCTACTCAGATATATTATGAATCTTTAAAATGCTACTCTTCTTTAACTAATAATAATCTGAAGCGAATATGTTCATTTCTTACAAAACTTACCCATGAAGGTTAAGATTGAGATTGTATTCTTGAGATTTTTGTACCATTTCTAACCAGTTAGGTGCTAAGTTTGTTTCAGTTGGTGCGTTGAAAGAAGACCCAGGCCTATAAAACAATATTTTGTAACAATTTACGTTACTTATTTTTATCATAACGACAATTTGAAGTCTTTACTATATTGTTCATAATAAACACTATTAATAATATTATAATTTAACATTGAATTGTTTCTGTAAATCCAAATGATCCAGATACAGGAAAATGGTCACAAATCAACGACAAAATCTAATTTAAACCATTATACGAGTATACGACAAAATTAAATGTACCATTCCGATCTAAGATATACACTTGATTAGACTAATTCTAGATTAAAGTTTCAAAGTGGCAATTATTGTTACTTACATAGGCGTGAAATTGACAATAGTGGCCAGGTGTTTTTGTTTGTGTACTTGGTAGAAATTTTCGGGAGGTGCATTCATATTATTTATATCCTTAATGAGGTCCACTGATATATTAAAAACGGACTGGTGGGCCGAAGTCATAATGCTGGTTTCGGATATATCACTTAATGAGAACTTAAGCTTAGCTGGAACAATAAGAAAGATATATAGACCAAAATTGTCTACAATCAGTCACATTCTGCAACTAGAAAATTTCTTCAAACAAAACGCATATTGTGCTCATCTATTCCAACATATTTGATCATTTCCATCTTAACATACCACTATTTGAAGTTTGCAATAAGGGAACACAAATTGTTATTATACAAAATGCAACTTACACGTATCTATTGGCGATATTTTAGCGGCGACTTCGTACAAGAAGTCAGGTGTCCAGAAATGCGGTATCCGTATAAACACTTTGCCGGTGTCCACGGGCATGTGGAAGCCCAGTTTGTGGAGCAGCTGCAAGAACTTCAGATCCTTGCACACAGCCGCCTGCTCGCAGTTCCATGTCACCAGCGGAACAGATTGCTTATACACTGTGAATATGGAGGTAACGATTGTACCAATCTTGTACCAACGACATGTTAAAACGTATTTCATTTCAAAACGAGTGCAGGGAACCTGATCAAATGGTATTAGTAAAAAATACTATGGACAATATGAATAGAGTTCGAAACCATTAATCAAAAATGTGCCCATGTGTCTACCACTAAATATACTAACTTTTTTCGTCCTTTATTACCTAATTTCATATTTAAAAATAATGTGTAAAACTTACGAAGAGCGTGATATGACACTGGGGACATGACCGGTAAATCAGAGTCTTTCGTTTCAATATCATCTAATTCCATTATATGAACTCCCTTCTTAGAAAACGGCGGGTCGTTCGGGTTACTGGGGGCTTTCTTTTGCAGATATATCTTCACATTGCATGTTTCTAGCAGAATAGTCTGCACCCAGTCGAGAAACTTTGATTTTCCATCCTGCGAGAGTTGTTCGCACAGCTTCTTCACTTCGTTCTCTCTCGTGTCTTTTTTTATTTTGAGCGTTTCGCAGTTCCTCTCATCGTTCTTCATGAGTTTATCGAACTCATTTTTGCTTATCAAAAACTGATTCAACAGTTCCTTGGCCACTGAATGCCTCGATTTAATGATTCCGTCTTCCTTGAACAACTTAACGATCTCTCCGATCGCATCTGGCAATGTATTGCACTGCATGTACTTCCAACTCAAAGACGATATTTCGTCTTCTGACCATCTATAGTAATGAAAAGTATTAGGCTGTTTTCTTTTAATGGTAGCAAACATTTTATACACTGATACATACCTATTAATAAAAGCAGTCGTACTTTCCCGCGTATGTGTTGTACTTTTTTTTTAATACGATAATTTACTCTAGAGAAGAGGTCTAGAGAAGACTCTTTATTGTAACCTTTTAATACCGAGCTATATAAACACGGGCGTAGACGATAGAATATAATACACCTAAAGTTCGACTCGGCTTCGACTATCAGGAAACACCAATTCTTCTACTATGAAGCTGTGGCATAATAGTGTGATGCAGGCATAAATAAATAAAGACAATAAATAGGGTATAAATACACAGTATAACAAGATAAAAGGCATGACACCGGACACTAGGCGGTGGCGACCAGCTGTGAAGGAATAAAAGCATTAAATAATAAGCTAACTTTTCTTTCGAGCTGGCTTTACTGCACTCTGATTTCTTCTTAGCGCTCATTTCATTGTCGTAATTGCGCTGCATTTCGCTGGACATCTGCAGCTGTTTCAACGCCTTATCATCGTCAAAACTCTCCGCGTCCAACCGGAACTCTGTCGTAGTACGTAACGAGTGGGGTTTCTTCACAAACGTGTTTATTACGTATTCAATAAGATCGGACCAGTCCTACAAACATAAAACATACGTTAACAGATGTATAAAGCAACAACTGTAATGATTCATCTGAGATTCATTATCGATACGTTACAAACTGTAGGTGTACCCACTACAACAAAAAACAATAAAAACCATCATTTGGTACTAGTATCAGTCGACGTATGCAATATCAGTCAATGTATTTGTCACGACATAGTAGTCCAAATGAATGAAGACTCCTACGGAGCTCAAGATAAATACTATCAAAATAATCTTTAGCTAATACCTAATTCTATCAAATTTATTATAGTGGGATCGAATAAAGAAAAGAAGTAAAAAAAAAATCAGTATCGCCGTCCTTCACCAAAAACTTAAACATGTTATATATTAATATTAGTAGGTAGCACTAATCAAAGGAATATAAAATTAAATAAAAAATAAAAAAAATCATTCATCATTATGCAGTTGCAACTCATCAACTTACATCACATATCTCAAATTCTGATTTCCAAATGGAAGTGAAAGTTTTTAGTATCTTTGGTTGGAATAGAGTGATCAGACAGCCCAGCTCACCGCCAACGTGGTGCATCACCGTGAAAACGCAGTCGTTCACAAACTCGCCGTTGCCCTCGTAGTCCTCGAGCACGAGCCCGTATGTGTACATTATCTCGGGCGTGGCGAACCTGCCGATATTGTTTACGTATAGTTGCCTACAGACAAAAATTAGTGGACACAAACACAACATAGTTTAGTAGAGATCGCAATGGTTAATCGTACTTAATTATTAACAGATCGTCAAATTGTCTACATGTAAATGGACCTAAAGTGGTTTAATAGCGAAATGGTAAGGGAGTCGGAACTAACGATCAAACCCGTGGGTTCGATTGTCATCCAGTACAAGGGTACCACTAAGAAGAACTCTAACACAAGCAGAAATTTATGATTTTCTTGATAATAAAATTTATAAATTACTTGATGGGATTAAAAATTTCTAGTATTGACATTAAATTGCTAGTAATAGTTCAGTACCTATTTAAGCATCATGGAGTATAGAAATTGAAAATATGGGCGACAAGACTAAGATGTAAAAAATGACAAAATAAGAAGAGTAACTGAACATAATAGTGGGCATATAGTAATAGGAAAAGTAATGGTAACAAATAAGTCACCAAAAATTAACATTTATACCAATAATATTAAATATTAAACCTTAGAACTCACTGTTTGATATGGTCGAACATCGTGGTGGTACCTTTGTAGTCGGGTAGTTTCATCAAGCGGTCAAGGAATATCAACAAAATATGGTTGGTTACAACTAAATCCTAAAAATACAAATTCAAAGTCAAAAACATGTCTTATTTCAAAAGCTATATACGTATACTGAAATAATTATTAGGTATTAACTAACGGCCGTACAGGAACGCCTATTGTTTTAGGCTTTATTTAAAAATAACGATAATACATTCAGTGGTTTTATCTTTTCTTATTTATTTTATGAATTACAATTTATTTGTATATTTAATATTTATAATTAGCAACTTTCAAATAAGTATATCGTATAAAAACCGTCGCATTGAATGCCCATAATTTAGAATGATAAAATTGACTTTGTATAACAAAATCTATGAAACAATTAACGATTCCATCAAATGGTCATTATTATCACACAATGACGAGGTAACTTACTAGATTCTGTTCCTTTTAATAGTTAACGTAGTTTTACCTATTTATGTACAATATATATTATACGAGGTTTTTTTAAAATTATCGAAACGATATATTAATAATATATAAAAGAAACATATTGACTAAATAAATCTAAATTGTCGCCAAATTCTTTATTATCCACAAACCTGCAGGTATTGTTTCGAATGATACTTCGGGTTGTAGTGGCGCAAGAGAAGCACCAGGAGCGAACGCAACTCTTCAGTCTCGCACATTTTCAACTGCAAATTAGTGAGTGTTTGCTGGTCCTCATTGCCCATGTGCGCGGACTTCTTGTACACTTCTATGGCTTGCACGAACTCCCTTATAGCGGTTACGACCTGAATTGGGGAAATGGTACGTACATAACTTACACAATGATTAGTTACTATTGGATTTTATTACTGTATGTTTCTCAAGCCTTTGGATAACATTACATTAAAGACACGTTATTTTATTAGAATTGCGATATATGCTTAGTAGAACACTAAGCATAACGTAAGCATACGTTTCATAAATATACATATCGCTTTTAATAAATAATATATTACAAAACAAATCATTAAGTAACATAATCTTCACGATGTCATTAATATGTACATTAATAGTAGACGGACAAATGAATGAGGGAATTAAAATAAAATTACCAAATGCAATCTCCTGATCGATGGCTTCAAATCGTTGCCGTCCAATTTAATGGCGAGCTCGAATTGCTCACATATATTAACGCCCTCCGCCGTCAGGTACGACACGATGTCGTACGACAGAACCGAACACACGTGCTCCAAGTCCAATTCTATCTGCGTTGCAAATTTAAGGAAATACGTCACAAGCCAAAAGAAATGAGACGTATCGATCTCTAACGTGTGATTCGTCAGAATCTGGTTGTGGAGCGTCTTCACCAACGAATTGAACCCTTTTAACAGGAAGTCAACTGTGAATTCTTTTAAGACGTTCGATATGTCGTCGTCTGTTGGCGTGTTGTGGGCTAAGCCTTTTACATTTATACTGAAAAAAAATAAAGAAATTAATATGATAGATATTATATTAAAGAAATTTTGCGGTAAAGTACAATGTGATACGAACATGTTAGACTTTCCTCTTTTGACAATCTTTTTCCTTTTCCTTTCCTGCACATTCGAATTACAACGATTTTTTATATTGACTCTCTGTTTGGAGTTGTGTGGTTTCTGATGCACCGGCTTCTTCGCCGGCAACTCTTCCTCGTTGCTAGACGTTGATATAGATTCCTGATTTTCTATTTGAGTTCCGTATCCGCAATCGGAATTCTCGGCCATCACTGTTTTCTTGTCTTTATTCGACGACTGACATTGAGAGGATCTTTCAGAATTAATATTGTTTTGGCACATTTTTTTCTGTAACGAGGAAGTTAACTCAATAAAAGTAATTTATTTAATACTTACAATATTCGATATGCTATGACTGCTCAATTAAAAAAAAAATCTTACATTATTCATAACATTGTCGTTTTTGGAGTCATCAGAGAAATCCATGATATCCTTCATTTCCCGCTTATCTTCTTTATCTTGCGAAGACTTGCTAGACGTGTCGTTAATATTTTTAACGGACTGGCTTGGCCATGTATTATTAGATTCCCCATTGCTTTTGCTACTCCCTCCCGTGTCCGAAGAGTCGGAGGTCGGATCTGACGTAAGCATCGGGGAAGAATCATTGCTACCTGAATGTGACATTATGATATTATACAAAGAAAAACGCTACAAAAAAACCCATGTGATAATAAATATTAAAATTAAAATAGTGACAAAATGTTAAATATTAAAATAGTGACCTTTTTAATTGTGCTAGGTTCAGTAAAATTAAGTACTTATCTATAAATTTATGGACATTCCTTTTCGGTTTACCTTTGTCATTATTAAAAATTAAAAACGCTTAAACCTCAAAGATAAGCACTTATTTTTATTAACTTTAACATATTAAATTGAATAGCCCTTAAACTAGAACTTTATATACCTCTATCTGGGGGAGACGTGTTGCTCTCGTTATCTTCAGAACTCTCAGAAAGTGAAGTCTCCAGCCACACATTGAGAAGTTTATGTAATGTAGTAACATGTTGGTCTTTATACAGAAGAGCAATTAATTGCACCATAGTTACCCCCCAACTTGCCTAAAAGAGACAATTATCAAAAATCAGAAGTCAAAATTTAACTATAACTTACAATTACATTGTATTATATTCAAATTATTTTTTTATTTCCTTGATTTCAGTTAAGACAAATGATACCAAAACTAATAAGGAAACACTCACCGAATCAGAAAAGGCCATCAACTTGATCAGAACTTTGTCAATGCTTTGACTAAATAAATTCCACAGTATTTGATTCTGAACTGTGTGTGTTGGACCATTGTAGCTCGGATTGAGATTATTGATATCATCGGGAATGTGTAGAATGTTTCTCAACAAAAGTAAAGTGTTGGTAATATTGTTTGCCATATCCACAGATAGCAAAGCTTTATGCTCAATATCCGCATTTTTCTTCAAAAAATCAACTATCACTTTGGTAGCGCGAATGTCGGTTAAAGCCGACTTTGTTGAAGACAGAAGATTTTTTATTTCAAAAACAGTGTGCCTCCCAAAATCGGATTTAGAAATATCCTCCACGTTAAACAAACACTCGACCGGTGTGGTTAAGTTTACAAATATTTGTATTAATATTTCGACAGTTTTATCATCTTTGGCATGAATAAGGAGGGGAATAAGATCCCTTTTGATATTTTGCCCAAAACTAATATTCCTGCGATAACTGCGTAAGTATTTATCTTCTATTAATAAGTTGTGCAATATTGATTCGAGAGTGGCTGTAAATTTTAAAATACATTATAATGTAGATAAATATGTGATTCCCTAGCGTCCCAAAATAAAGACACCTATTCAATTATAGGTGATTATAATCACCTAATCAAACAACAAAATATTTTAGTTTAATATATAAATAACGATTACGTTAGATAAACACTATTTTCAGAACAACGCAATCTTTATTGGATGGTGGTTCAAGAAATAAGTTGAAGCTCATGAAAACTATTATAACCTTGATTTAAATAGGACTAGGCAATAGGTTTTGTGGTGATTTAAAAGTGGTTTGTTTTTTTTACAAATTAATTAGAAGCTATCTTACCATTGCAGTTCTCGTTTATGTGATATCCATCTGTATGAGCAAATCCAAGGTTACTAAAGGTACTATGTATCTGTGGACTTCTGAGAACCCATTCCATGGTTTACCTGAAACAAAAGAATACGAATCTTTTACATTCAGATATTTAAAACTTCTGACATCTTGAGTCAAATCTATTACAATGTTTTCGTAATTAAGCGTATCATAAATATGATTCATTAAGATATTATATGCCAATACAAATAAGGACAATTGAAAGATAGTTTTAGTGATTTTGCAGGCGTAGGCTCGAAAAAAAAGGCTTATTTTTTAAAAAAAAACCCAAGTGAACTAAATTTAAATAATAAAAATGAGAAATACCAAACAGGCGCAGTAAAAACACAACAATATATACAAATTACGTGTATGACAAACATATAACATTAGAATCATGATCCTATGACGACTTAAATGAAACATTCACAGGATAATATTAGCAGGATAACAGTTTCTACTGTTCTGATAAATTCAATATAATCAGTAGACAGTAGTAGAACAGTAATACAATACAAGATCAGCGTTATACAATCAGAACATGCGTATGTAACGAACAACGCCACGTGCATGGAATGACGACACGCCACGCATTATCTCCCTTCCCTCGTCGACTCATCACTGAAAACAGTAAATCGATAGAAGGTAACAAAAATATCCATAGCTCACTAAAATTCTAACTTGCGTTAACCACTGTACCTACACAAACATTCCTTTTAATTTCCCTTATTTCGGCGCTCAATTTGTTAACAATTACGTGTTTCCCGAACGGGTCACGTGTCCAATCGTAAATTTACTACGGAGTTTGGGAGCGTGGAAGCCTTAAAAATGCTGATGTATTAAAGCTATTTATAGCAGGCAACCGTCAGAGCCGAGATGAGGTAGTAAAAGCTCGTGCGCTTTTTGTTTACACATAAACCCGAACGGTAATTTAGATTTATTTGATTAAACCGTCATAAGGTAAAGTAAATTAAGCAAAAGGTAAAGTGAAATTTCAATTGGAAATTCAAAATGGAATAACATTATAGACACATAGTTCGATCGATGTTCTATTTAGTGATTTAGAAACGGTCAACGAGGGTCGGAGAATAACAATTTATTTTTATCCAATTTTATTCAGTCTCCATAAAATCTCAAAAATAACTGAACATCCAATTTATATTACTTAAAAATGGAAAATTTGACTACATTATAAAAGTAATTCCTTTCTTTCACATCTAGTCAATCAAAGCAACATTGACCACAAGGCCTTATAAATAACTAGAGATTACTCAAGGTAAATAAACCATATAATGCTTAAGGTGGCTGATACTATCAATTAAAATATCATCAAAACATTTTTTTTATTTCACAGGTGATGTCCGGACTGTGGGTTGTTGGATTACTAATGACCCAACTCCCTTAATTCACCCTTTAATTAAAATACGTGCACAAACTACTAATACTACTACTAATTTATGTATACTATTTGAAGATATTTCAACATTAAAATCGTGATGTTTATAACTGGATTGGTGCAACTAAATTATAAATAAATAAATGCGATAAGCTACTATCTCTCTCTTACTGATAAAGATACATAATTGGTATAAAAATAAACACTTCGTTACAACTTTTATAGATAATCCACGTCTCAAATTCATTTATATTATAATTTTAAGACCAAATACAATCTATTAACGAAAATATTTAAATTTTCAAATAAACATGGAAGCGAACACTGTACTTTCAGACTAAACGTTTACGTTATTGTAGAGTTACTTCAAAACTTATCGTTGTGCCCTATGCTTATAGATTTCAAAGTAACACAAAGTTATTGGGTTCGAAAATGTATAACTTTGAGACATAATAATAATATTGGCTACATTTGGACGGACGTCTGGAGGCGTAAAAGTTGTTATTAGTGTACGATAATAACTCAATAAAAAACTTTAATTACGACAATAAAGTTTCTAACAAAAAAACTTCCAGTTACTCATAATACGTTTAATATATAAAATAATATGGTATTTTTAATTTCAGTGATTTAAGCGTAATTGAATATTCTTCTATGCGAATATTGATATAACTAAAATAATTAATTCTGTTTCGTTTTACTTTGCCTAGTGTACTTAATCTTGATCCTGTTGCAAGTAAACAATAAAATCTGTTTATTACCGACCGTCTTATTCTGCGAACTGGATTCAACTCCTATCACGTCATTTATTATATACATATTATAAAAAGAATTTTACCGATTATAATATATTATTATAACTGATATGACTTACCAATAAACGATAAACTGAATAACTACGCACCACCATACGAATAGAAACGTTGGCTTAGTGCATATTTAACCATAACGTAGAAAAAGGTAGCATTCAATAACATGTGTTGAATGGGCTACGGTTAAAAGAGAACATTTTGCTTAAGGCTGTAGTTATGCGCAAATTACAACCTCCATTAGGTGCCTATACGAAGTAGTACCTAGGTTTACCACGTGACCGCTACATCGCTATCCTATAGCCAATAGTAGGTCACGCGAGTCGCGTGTATTTTGCACGTGCCGTCTCCTCGCAGGAGGGGGCGCGCACTCAACAGCTCGTCACCGCCGCCACTCTATATATATATTATTTATTGATCGTATCTTTCGATACGGATAACATTCGAATACTACTATGTAATTATGTATACTGTATGGGACATCATAAACTTTTCTTTTTGTAAGATCTTCAGTTATAACCGAAATTTAAGAATAGTTCACTTGACGAATCTACAATATATCAACATTAATACATATAAGTAAAGTATAAATACGATATTTCGAGTGATTATTATATAATTACTACATTGAAACTTGACTATGTAGGCAATTAGTGTCAATGATCTTTAAAAGCCTATTAAATAATTAGGCTAATATGCTTGCTTTTGTTTTGTAACATTGATGTATGTGTCTATGCACAAAATAAAGTGATGAAAAAAAATGTTAATGATAATAGAATGTGGAGTATAAAGAAATATACATGATTATGCAAGTTCCGATTAGGTTATGTTCCGATTATTCCAACAATTAAGTCCTGCACTGGGACAAAGTTCATGGAAGCATACTTAGAAACAACAAATACCAACCAAACCACTAATTTCCTAAATTTCCTAAATTAAAGAGAATTTATAATCAAATGTGAGTTTGCTGGAGTTTGGCAATATGCAAGGATTTCAACCTATTCATTGCTAAATAATATTGATAGTTGATATTCCGATAGTTATAATACTGGTAAAAAATATGTTATAAGTATTAAAAAAATGTGTGCACTATGTGTCTTTAGTTTGTTGGCAACATAATTATGGAAAATCCCATAATTTCTAAGGTAAAGCACTACATGTAATTGCACAATGTGGGTATTACATGTATATTGTACAAAATATGTGTTTGTTATATTTATTCTGTTTCTGTTATGAAATATGGTGAACATAAAAAAATATAGATGTTATGGGGTCAAAAAAACAATATGAATGTATGTTGAGGTAATAAATTAGTATCTTTAATTGTTCATAAAAAACTTGAAACTCACTTATCTGGTCACTTCAATAAGTTAACTATAAGTATTTTTACGTGAATATTAAAGTAAACATATGTGGGAACCTATAGGA
>DWGW01001578.1:0-11060 GCA_018247775.1 Udranomia orcinus
GCGCTGCTCCGGAACCAAGGAATAACTCTTAATAATCCATCGATTGATTAAGCAGTGATAGTGTGGTCATATCTCTCTCTTATTATTTATTCTCTAACAGTACATATTTAAAACGTTAAGGCGTCTCCTAACCGTGAAATAGGCTGAAACTTATCTAAAGTACGCAACAAAATCTTCGTAAAATGAGGCTTATACGACGTAAACTAGCCACGTTTAATACGTCGACAAGGCCCTATTGACGCAGCCCTCTAACTTCGTCTTTTTCAGTAACTTCCATTGCGCGTGAAGAAAATAATCTCGACCCTCGGCAAGTCGCTATTCAGTAACTTGGAACCGGGAACCGAACTTCGTAACTCGGCCGTGAATGGCGTGACGTTTCAATTTGTGTAAAATAATGGCGCCATTGTGAGTCGATACGCGTTGAGCCGATGTGACTTGCAAATCGAACACCTCCGTGGAAGCTGAGCGTAGGTAAGGTCCTTAGGTAAGCGTTAGGTAAGGTAGCGTAGGTAAGTTAGAGTCCAGCTATACTCAATTCCAAATCATTTACTTTGTATAGACCAACCACGGCTTACAAATTGTCATTTTCGTGTTGATTTGAATCGGAACGCGCCTTCATTAGAGAATATCTGGCAAGAAACATAGTGAGCTTGTCTTGTTTTGTCTTTTAATTATTTTATGTATGTTATAAACAATAGATTATAAAAATTAACATAATGAAAACACAATAACACAACAAAAAAACAAAAGGCAGAGGGAAAAACCACAACAGTGTGGTACATAACCAGGTCATACAAGCTTAGCGTAGCTCTAAAGCTTACAGCGATATTATTGATATCCTCCATAAAAATGCAATCAACAAGCCCAAATCAAATAGACTCAAGGGATAGCTCCAATTACTTTATAACATTGAAATAGGAACGTAGAAGACAAAATCTTTAGTATTTCTTCATTTAAAAAAAACATACATCTATAAGCGGAGCCCTTAAGGGGAGCTTTTCGCAAAAAAAAAACAAATCTACGTCCTTTCATAGGTTCCAAGCTATTTCCATCCAAATTTCATCTAAATAGAAGCGGCAATAGCCCAATGGGTAGTGTGACGGACTGACGATCGAGAGGTCGTGGGTTCGATGCCCATTCTACCATTGCACTATTGACGTGAACCCACTCCTAACACGAGCCTATGAGCTTAGCGGGAGGGGTTAACAAAATTACTAGTATGTATTGACATGCTAGTAATTAAAAAAAAATAGAATAAAATTAGAAATGTAATAAGAAGGCCTAAATCAAAGAAAAAATACAAAAAAGATCTTTTTTGTCTAGTTTCTTGCAAACAGAAATTACTGTCCTCGTAATGAAGCTCTTATATAAAGTAATAAAAACACATCGAAACAATAACATCGCTACGAAAGATAACAACAGAGTTAATACGAACAGTGCCCTCTACAAACACAATGTCACACTCAAATGGCCGCAGAAGTAATCTCGCCCCAATCAAACGGAAATCAACCTTCAGCTCACTCCCCGCGCCCGTCATTGTGAAACGCTCGTTGTCTTATATTTGCTACATTCATTCTTGTTAATGGAATGTACACAGCCTCCGATCTCACTCGGTTTGTTCGGGTTTTCGGTATTTAATATTTAAATATCGTTTGCAATCTAACAGATTGTTTAAGTTAAGATTTGAGAAACGTTAATCATGTTTAGTTATTTATAATCCTATTTTAGTTTTCTCAATATTACACCTTATTATGTTAGCAGCTAATGTCAGTATAACTGACACATTTTATATTTATTACCTAGTTTCAAAACGATTTGTCACCGAAAATTCAGAGACCGTTAAAATAAATACTGTAATACTAATCATAGTCCTCGGGGAAAATTAATAACAGTGTCTAGATATGTAGGTCAGCACTGACTATAACGTTTAATACAAGTGGCAATAATATTGCGTATAAATGGTCCCGCACAGAATTGGATATTTTTGCCAAACCGCGCCGATAGCAAGCCGAGGCTCAGGACGCTTCCTCTCGCTCCGTTATTCCCCGCCATAATGTTCTGATATTGCTCCCCGAAGGCACAGGCTATGAAACCAGCGATTTTGTGTCATATTTTTTAATGATGTGTAGTGAAATTAAATTAGTGTCGTATTTAATTTGCGCTATATAACATTTACTTTAATAATGACGTAAAATACATACAGTTTTCTTATAATTTGTGTTTTTATGTTGGATCAGAAAGGCCGCAAGATTTGGCACTCGATTATTCAAAAATCAAAACAATCTCTTCAGTATCTATGAAATAATTTATATGTAATTACTACTTAGTACCAAAAGCCTTATGTTTCGTTTACATTCTGAACATAAAAAGAAAAACAGATTTCAAAACACTTGTTATTTGTTTGTTTTCCTCAGGCCCTAATTAAAAATCAAGGGCACATACAATTGAAATAATATATATCTTAATCTATTTTTGTACAGAGCATAAACATTCGCACTTTGTTGTACGCGCATAAATAAATAATATGAACATATATACAAAACACAAAAAAAATTAGATCAACATTTATATAGGCGGTAGTAGTGTACACAGGTATCGCAAAACCTATGCAATTGGTGATTTTGGGGCTCAACTTTATTAGCAGCGGTACAGTTGCAGCGCCGCTACAGAACATAAGAGCCGCTTCGCTATCCCATTGAACCCCAGATGAATCCGCACTAACATTTTTAATATCCCTATTTTGTACAACTGAAAACTGATATTATTCTTTCATAAATATCTTCGCGGACTTGACAACGAAAAGCTCTTTTAAGCTTGCATAAGCTTCTTTACTGAGATTGGTTCTCGGAGATTTCATAAACAGTTATTATTGTTTTGTAAAAGAATTTATTTTACTTTAAATCTTTATTTTCTTTAATTATGAATAAAAATAATTTGTAAATAGTAAATAAGTAGCCATGCTATCTAGTCATATTAGTAATAATAATAAGTAAGTAAAGTAATATTAAGTAATAGCAAGATGTAGTCCAGACAACTCGAGTCTATAAGTTTCCCCTCATTTACCTATACTCGTTACCTTTTACTCTCATGGACATTTTCTTTTGGTCTCAGAAAGTCAAAACATTTCACCTTACCGGAAACCGAGCTATTGGTTGAAACGGTCTTAGCAAAATGAACGAATAACGTGTAGTATGGCGTACAAACTGAATAATAAGCCTGCAAGGAAACGTCGAGAGCACGTCGTTGAAAAAAGTGAATGCAAAACCTGCGGAAGTACGTCGGCATCGTTTTAAGTGGCAGTTTTGTCGCTTGTGTTTAACGTTTAACGGGCGTTATGTGAACACGGCGTTTCGCATTTTATTTTTTACTTCCTTTTTAAATTTTGCCTTTGAGAACTAACTGCATGTAAATATTAATGCTTATAATGAATTAAGGACTCTACGTAAGCACGCAAGTACAAAACGAGCATCACGTGTAAAAATTACTCCATGTTCAAATTACAAATATAATAATATCATTACTTATAATATGATTACTTGTATTTTGAATAATTGAAACATGTGTCGTATGTTAAGTATCCTATTATATAGTAATCTAAGCAGTAATTATTATTTTATTAGGGTGTGAGAATCTTAACTTAAACTTAAAACTAAACTCAAAATGTATACCAGACAGACAGATGAGACAAGTTTAAAACAACAAAACATAACAACGACAAGCTACACCTACGGTCAGATTCTTGTAATGTATGTAGTATACATGTATTGTGCTACATAATATAACCTACTCTCCATTCTGTCGAAACGCAATGAGGAATTTCAAAGACGAAGCATGCCAAAAGGCGAAATAATATAAATAGATTGCAAACAAATAAAGCTTGGAGCATTTAAGGCTTTGATATCAACTGCGGGCGGATCGCAGGTACGTATAACAACGAACGACGAAACAGGAAATTACCTTCAGAATTATATTTCTTTATGAATCTTGCCATATATATGTAATACTGTAATCTTTCCAATCTTTATGGAAGAGCACACTGCACGCTTATATGAACACACTCTTACAGTGAGCTTCAGAGCTTAGCTGGAGAGTTAACAAGATCGCGAGTAGCTTTGCGGCTATTATTTTATATGAAAGAAAAGAACTGGACTGAAGTTGGATTACCAGTCATGTAAGTACATTATATGCGAGTACATTTAAATAAATTTACATGTACATTTAAAATGTATGATTACTTGTATATTTTATCTCACATAAATTACAACATTACTGATGTTTTTGCAAAGAGAGTATATCGTTGCTATCTTTCTTTTCCTTCCCGCTGATCGCTGGTAGATCTTAGATCTGTACTACCCAACATAATGTTTTCACTCTCTTAGGAGACAAAGTAAAGACCAAAAGAAAATATAAAGACAATCAAAATACTAAATTAAATGTGTGGCACCGGCCGGCCGTATCGCCGGAATGAACGGCCGCAATTACGGCGCGGAATTATATTTACTCGCACATATTAATACTCCGCAAATGTTAGGGCGGTTGACACTGTATTGTTATCTCTGCTGTAGGTACCTTATTTAGCACGAATGCCCGTGTACTGTGGAAAATGTTTACAGAAACGTTTTCCCTGAATATGATATTGAAACACTTTACAGTAACAATTGTTAAAGGAACAGAGACGGTTCAGTTGCTTGTAAACACACAGGCAGAATTTTCACGTTACGGTTGTGTGTGTAAACTCATGTATATGTTAAGATATAAGCAGTTGTGACCTAATATGTAACTATAAATACCAATTTGTATATCTTTTATTTCTTAATAATGGTCATATATCACAACATGTAAATATCTAAATGTAATAATTATCTCAATGTTAATCTTAACCTAATGGTTATTAAATATGTATAAATTTAGATATTTTTATTATACCAGGAAATGAAGGCTGTCTGTAAAATTATTAAGAGCTTTGTTTGATATTGAACAATATTTTTATAACTAGTAGGTACAGCGATTCAAATTTTTAATCTTGCGAATACAAAGTTCTGCTAATTGATTTCTCAAACAATTCACAAGAAACGTTTAAATTATCTGTTGTAAACAGATAAGTATTGTAGACTTCATAATCAATTCACAATTTAATTATGTTGATATCTTTTCAAAATTAAGTTATTTATAGCAAATTAAATAAATTATGTATTAACCATGAAGCGCTTAACCAATTACTCGTATATAATATATCAAGTTCAAACTTATCACTTTATCTACTTTAAGATGGCCAAAGCTTCCGCAAATGTATGTGTATTCCACATTATTGTGCTCTGTTTTATGATGCAAAAAGGTGAAAATTGGATATAGATGTTCCCATAAAGAAATATCTAAATATGATTACACCAACTTTTAAAAAATAAGTTAATTACGCTACATTCTTTCTTCTTCTAACATCAAGACTATCCAATATCTGTTTCAGAATCGTTTATTATATCTCTACATTATTCTGATTTAGCGGAAGTCATTTCTCGTATAAATCAAGAGCAGAAAAACGTCTTTACGTTTATGGAGAGCATAAATCATAACGTGTCCGGCGATCAGCGGAAACTATCGCGTTCCGCGCCACCGAGCCCGGACAATGGGAGCGTGGCACTTCCTGGAGATAGTGACTCCTCGCCTTCGCGCATACACCGTGTACTGGAGCTATAGTGGTCGATAGCTAAAGTACACCCGAAAGTAACCAATCGAAGGATACTCGCAATACTGGTAATCAACGATCAGAATTACATTAATTATTTGTATTTAGAATGCGTTAAATTACTGCGTATATCGTCTGATCAACAAATTATAACGTGAAAGTAAAATTTATTACGTGCGGTATTCGAAAAATCCCATAAAATGAATACAATACTAGAGCTGTTTATCGTTTAATTGGTATCTCTATTGGTATAAGATGTCCTGAGACATTCAACGTTATTGGTGGAATTAAAATAGATTAAATATATTTCTTAACATAGAATTTTGTTGCAAAGTATTTCATTTATAACCTGTTTCATAGCACGGAGTTTCTTACTTACCTATCTGGTTTCTCCTTTTAAATGTAAATGATAATAGTGCATAATATTTGCCATAGCCCGACATAACTCCTTAGAGAAATGACTAGATAATCTAAATTTACGTTCCTATTACTAACAGTAAAAGCGAGTCATTCTTAGAAAAACTGAGTGAACCTGAGCAGAAGCCGCTCTTGTGTGAAGAGATACGGCGTTACTGTGAACCGGTCTGATTCATTGCTCAACTTTCTGGTTTAGCAACCCCTACTATATCTTCTCGAGCATAAGCATTTATAACTTTAAAAGATTTAAATTAATATAATATTTTACTATGAAATATAAGAGGTCCACCTTTACTGACTAAAAAAATATAATGTTGTAAACGATTTACTTTACGTTCGATCTTCAGTCAACTTATATTTTAAATTACTTAATATAGGAGCTTTACAAAGTTCGCGAGTAAAACTAAAATATGCATAGAATGAGGCAACGACATATATAAATGATAAAATGAACGAAAACGAATTACTTTTCTTATAGACATTCAAGGAAAATAGAAACATCTCATGGTCAGGATAGCTCTAGGAAAAGTTTTTGTTGTTAACAGCATAATGAGTCTTTCTAAGTCTTCTTTCTTATGATGAGATTGCGCTTCTTTAAGATTTTTTCACGTTACTCTGATACGCGCAGGTATACTGCTTCATTACATGAACAAAAAAAATTGTAAGAATTCCCCTTCGCCGACACTAGAGCTAGCTAGCAGCGTACAAAAACTAGTGAGCTTTCCAACAATCCAGTGGAGCGTGAAGTGATAGTAGCAAATGGGAACTGGCCTCACTTCTATTCAGTTACCAACTTTATACCGATAAAGAGGCAACGGGAATAA
This sequence comes from Udranomia orcinus, assembly GCA_018247775.1. Taxonomy (NCBI): domain Eukaryota; kingdom Metazoa; phylum Arthropoda; class Insecta; order Lepidoptera; family Hesperiidae; genus Udranomia; species Udranomia orcinus. Next base: position 6,925 of record DWGW01001578.1, read on the forward strand.
ATGGAGAAATCGCCGCTTTAGTGAATGTGAGCAATCTATTCTTCTCCTCGTAGAATTATAATTGAAAACGGGAAGTTAACCCGGCACGGAGTTTAGACCTCGCTTGCTGATCTATTGTCTCCTGCCCCAAACAAATATTGGTTCGTTATCTATATTAAGCTAAAAATCCGTAAATATATTCTAAGATAATTTTCTACCGTAAATGATATATTTATTCAGGGGTTTTGACTAAAGATAAGATACTATATGGCCAACTTTAATTCGCCTCTTTATAATATGAAACACGAGGAGATAATTACGATTGTGTCATAACCGGTAGAATGCCTCCAACAACAATAAATATTTTTATCTCGTCGGAAATAAACCTTTAATTAACGATAGGCGTAGTTCCCCGGCCGTATCATTTGTAACCCAAATAAGCCTCAATACAAAGGCGTAGTTACGCTGTATCGCTATCAGATCTTTCCCCTACATTAATTTTCACATCACAGTTCGCCAAAATGGCGCGCTTTCCATTTATCTCGCAGTAACGGCTTAGTCTAGGGCTACACAATATACGCTATCTAAATACAGTACCTAAAACAGGCCCTAAGGGATGGTATGTCTTGGAGCAATATATAGTTAATGCTTTTTTGTTTTTCCAACTTTTATTTTACTTGCTTTATTTGGATGTAAGTTTATAAGAAAATCGTATGTCCTTCCGGCTTTGAGCTTCACTTCCTCGAGCCTTGCTTGGACGCTCACTTAACCTCTAGTTATATGATTAACGTGAAATTTTGTATTTACATGTTATATATGCACACATATCGAATGTGTGCATATATAACATGTAATGCAACTCGAGAAAGTGGAATTAAATGTAATAACCTACATTCAAACAACCTACATTAACAATTTTTTAAAAAAGTTTTCTTTATTAATATTTTCCCACCAAAAAAGTAAAACGCTTAGACAAATCAAATTGAATGTAGCTACTCAACATCATGTTCGCTGGCTTGTTTGAATTCTGATTGAACGATTTTATTTATCAATGGGTAAATTCACTATTTTCCTAATCTACAACGAATTCATTAAACATCTACTATTCTCTTTAACTAATTGAATCGCGTTTATTTAGACTACAAAATTCAAATCGACCTGAGGCAATTTAGTTTTATTCTATCGGAAATAACCTAAAAAGAAGCTTACGCTCATAGTCTTAGAGTACACATTCAGTACAAGCGTTTTCTTCTTTTGTAAATTAAGTACTGAAAGTAAATGAAGTTGAGAAGTGAAACGGTCCCGGAACAGAGCGCCGGCAATGAGATAGATTAATCGCATTAGTGTCGGGAACAAAAAGTGATGCTAGTTTTTTTTACCCTTTTCACTGTTTCCTTTACTTTAGCTCAGTAGTTCCGTTCATGGAATAGATTGCCTGTACTCTATTGAAGTGCTCTGATTAAGATCTTAGAATATTTTTTAGTATTAGAAATGTAATTCACTAATTTCCAAAATCTGATTTCACAACACGACGAATGGCATAAAGAAATAGAGTTACTCTTTCGAGTATGCCTTCACTGACAGATTCACGAATTTCATATAATCGTTTTCCTAAACCTTGTTTCATAATCGAAAACTTGATATTTACATCTACTTGTTCAAATACAGACTGAACTTAGATGAGTAACTTCGGGCGCTTCTTAAGCCTCGACTATTGTCGAATGAAATCAATAGGCTTAAAGCTTATCGTCATCCCAGGAGACAAGAAACCATCACCTCTACTAGTTTCAATGGGAGTAGAACGTAGAATATGTTCTATTTGCTAACTCCAATCGGAATAGAAAGTAGACTATATTTTTCTCTTTGCCCAAGTGTGGGCAGAGACCTGCGTTTAGCGATAGTGAAACTGGTTGAAAAAACGTTACAGCAATATCCCGCCTGCAATGCGGGATTTACGCCACGGTCGATGTACCAGATGGCAACAGTAATTCAACGCATGATGAAACGCGTTTCGCGCTTTGTGTGCTGACAGCCATCAAATGTGTAGGATTTGTATTTGTTCTCATAGAGCACTGTGCGTGTAACGAGCCATTCCGTCTATTCCGGTATGAATCACAGCCGCCGCCGATGCAGTGTAACACTCCACGGATATAAAAGAACACACACAGCACACGCGCAGCAACTCTTCAAGCTATAACTCTGGTTTTATTTCACATGAAATACTTTGACACACTTCCACCCATGTAGACCTCGGATAAAGTTGCGAATATGCGCTCTACTCGTATATGCGCTCGGCAACAAATTTCGCTGGATTGTACATTTGACATCTAATAATAATGTAGATATTCTCGTTATAATATAAGAAATAAAGCTGACATAATCATGCAAAATTTTAACCTTTAAAGAATTTTAAACATTAAACACAGCATAAAATTTAAAAGTTAAGGTATTTTGGAATGTAAATTATTTATGCATTGGATTAAACATAACACAAATCAAGTAATGAAATTTGTGCAAAAAAGAAACGTACGCTTTCCTTGAGCTTCGCCTTGATCTCGTAAATAATCAAGCAATTTACAAATTACATACATGTAATTTCGCAACATTAGTGTATGTAATAAGAATAATTTACCTAGGGATAAATTTATAGAAAACAATTTACACTAAACAACTGCGTACATACTGGGATAAGTTGGCTATAAAAATCAATGGGGCCTCTGATACTCATAAAGCTGAAGTATCCATCGCTTGAACATGACGCCTCCTTGAAATCGTATGCTACTTGTCCTCTACTATCATATCCCTATTATCATACTGAAATATTTACTATATTGTATCGTAAACATCACAAAAAATCTGTGTTAAATGAGATACATACAATCGAAACAAAACCTGACAAATAGGATCAAAATTATATTCATTAATTATGGTACCACAGTGTTGAAGTAGGTACTCGTAATTATGTTGAAGTGCATCGGGTTCAAATCCACAAGCGCACCGGTCGCGCGGTGTCGGTCGCCCGTGCCCGACGCCCGTCGGTGATCAGCTGATTGTGTCACCACCAAAACCACAACCTAACCACGTCACTCGGTTGATTTAAATACTTGTATGTCAAAGCATTTTAAATTTTTGTGCACATGGTGCCTGTGTATCAGCAGTGAAATAAAGGAACATTGAATATGACCAAAAAGTGGACAGAAAAACTTTGTAGAATAAATCTTTTAAAAATTGCATGACAAACTCGTAAAGAATATCGTATGAATTATTCTATTACCCACAGTGTTTTAGAAAAATACATTTACTGTTCAAAGTATAGTATATGTAGTTGTATTTCGGCGATTGACCGGGTGATTGGGTCGCCGCAGTGACCGCGACGCGAAACAGGTAATGATGTGGTGGCGGCTTTGAACCTTACCTGATTGCATTGTGTACCTTACCTACCTTATATAAGTTGGGTAACTGTGTCGGTTTCTAGTTTATTGTTTACGAGAAAAAAAATCTCTGCTAGAGTACGTGCATCCTAACGGATACAGCCTAGAAAACAACGGAAAAAAAATGTCTAAAGGTGACATTTGAAAAACAAGTAATATCTATATTCTAAAAAAATCTTTAGTTGGAATGCAGTGTAAGTTTAATTTTCCTCTATAGTTGAACTCACACTCAATCTGGTAGTAGGTATCGCCAAATTATAATTTAAGTTATAATTTTGCCAAAGTGAAAATTGCTCTGTTGAATTACGATCCATATAAATAAGTGTAGTGATAGTACCACCGCAATTGCTGACTACAGTCATGCGATATTTAACCTATATTAACAGTTAAGTTAAACAATTGTGTAGATTTTTTAAATTCACATGCAGGCAGCGAAATGTAAGTAATTATTTAATAATAACCACAAACAGAATTAAAACGTTCTGCAGCCTCAAGCTCCGCTGATCCGGATAATGCGGTGACCGCGTTTGAACCGGCCCGAACGCAACAATTGCGTGAAACAGAATGCGTAATTCACTACATAATTTTGCATTAAAATATATATTTATTGTGTATTGAATTATAATGAAAGAGGTAAATTCTATGTAGTTTTTACTTATTGCTACAATACATTATAGGTACTTTATCAGTTCATACGAGTATAAAATACACTTAATGTGGCGTTTC
>DWGW01001579.1:0-11059 GCA_018247775.1 Udranomia orcinus
ACTTGCAAAATTGCATGTGTTCGTAGAATTGACAGTAATCATAAGTAAAACAATGAATTGCGAAAACGGATACACCTAAGTAATACGGTACTAGTTTACAGAAGAATTATTATATCAAATTAACTACACACTATTACAATTCTAGTATGTCATTTAAGATTGAGTTTCTGAGAATATATAATATATTTATATCTTTTCTACATTGTTTCTATGTCGCTGACAACAACGCCTTATTCGGTAAAAAGGGTACAAACATTTCTGAGTACATGCGCGGGGGCGACATTTTATAATACTCGTATACTACAAAGTAAAACTTCCCGTTATTAATCCTCTTTAACTTAAGCCCACTCGGCCGTCATTAGCAATACATTTACAACGCGCTCCAAACACGAATAGGTATTGGGCAAACCTCTAGAGTACGGGCGCCCTTATATATAATGTACCCCATTAAAAAAACATGATTCGGTTGCGTTTCAGTGACGACAATCCTACCTACTAACGATATTTGGTATTAAAATCATTCGAACGTGTAACTCTACTAATGTATGCCCACTGAATTATTTATTCGTGAATGGCGAAGTGGAATGTTATTTTTTTACCTTTCTTACTAATCTCGGCGGATTCGCGTTCTGGAGAGGAACCTGGAAAAAAGAGAACACGTTATGAATAATGTATCCAACACGGCATTAACTGTTGACATCGGCGACTATTTATTATGCGTGAATTGTATGACGCTGAAACTTTTATTTTCGAGTTACTTTTATTTATAGACATTTGAATATATTTAGCGTAATTTATTTAAACTTAAACAATATTCAAATAGTATACTTATCAACAACCTTTACGTGTCGAAAATATGTTAAATTAAATTTGGAATTATACTAATTACAGGCTAATTTAGCTTATTGTACAGTCTAGAAAACGGACGCCAACATAGAAGAGTTAATCCACATTTAGGCAAAGCAGTCAACAATCGAAACATGTCAACGGTTGCACAAATCAATCCATATTAAACGGCCGTAAAGAAATCTTTCGTCAAAGCAAAGGTTAAATGTTTATTCACGGAATATTTTCGTAGCCGACAAGAATGGCGGGCGCGGACCGGTTCCGACAACCTGTTCCGTCGAGTAAAAGGCATGTCAAATAAACAACAGTCTCTCATTATGTTATTCTGCGAATAGCGACCGATACGAGGCTCTAGAGATAAAAGAAAAACCATAACATTATAATACAATGTGCGCGTCGGCCAATACTTAATAATTCTAACAGGTATCCATCCGCCTCGCGCATTCCGTACGAGAAATTTCCCGTATATGTCACTAATTAAATCACTTATCATTATCGCAAGAATCTGATTACTCCATTGTTCTGTCCTATCATGGTTACAACCGATAACACCTATCGTGTGAGCAGATAACGCGACTATTATTGTATCTGTCTTACCTAAATATTTATTATAATTTTTTTGCATATTTTTAGAAGCAAACTAGCATATTTTATACACATTTATATGAATTCTTACTGAGGTTATAAGCTTATAGTTTAATGCCATGTTATTTCCAAAAGCAATATATCTGAATCGCATATGCATACTGCGATATTCTTTAAACGAAGCTTCAATCATAACCCAAAAAATGTTCATTATTGCCAGGTACCATTTATAGAAAAGTTCTTTAAACCACTTGATTGCTCAAACAACCTTTTAACTACAATACATTTCTAATGACCCACGATTTATCTATCCTAAAAATTAATCTGATTCGCATATATAAATCGCCGAACATATGAATGTACGGATGTCGACAGTGATATAAATAGATAGATCTTATCGCAAGGGCAGGTGGCCCGGGCGGCCGTATCAGCGGCTTTCCAGTCCACCCGCATCGTCAACGGCTTGCAGCTGTCAGTTCAGTAACCCATAAACTTATGCGCAGTGGACTTAATGGCTTTGTGATTCCGCACCCCACCCTTCGCGTTATTGCCGAGCAACAAAAACCTGCTAGCATTATCGCTTTAATCATTTGATTTACTGAATATTTATATGGTACCGACAGAACTAGTACCATTCCATTTATGGTACTTTACGGCCGTGACACTAAAACGCGGAGTTAAGATAAGCACATATTTCGGGATAAAAAGTTTACAACCGTCACCATTCTTTGCGTTACATCCATCTCGAAAATGACGCTAATATTGATTGATCCTTCTATCAGAACCTAAATATTTTAAAAAGGAAGTCACGTAGATATTTATATTATTTATATCCCAACGTGCACACCAATAAAGATTCATTTTCGCCTTAAAGAAGTTACTCTTCATGGAACTGTTATAACATAATCAATAATTTATGTTAACTTTAAACGCCACTGGCAACTGGTTATAAATTAAGCGAGACATGCCTATAATCATGTCAAACGTCCTCATTGCCTCACGTATGTTCCCGGCTACAATTAACCTTATTTTCGTATTTATGTGTATGTATGCCACCCAAATTGGGAGAGACTTGCGAGACACGCAATTAATTCATCGAAAAACCTGATATCCATAATTGAAGTGTAGGTGCAAACTGCCTGGCGACTGAGTCGTGTATTTATCGCTCGCATGACTCGACTCCGACTGACATTTTATACGAACCGGTTTGTAAGTTATGCAATAGAAAACATATCCGCTTAATGACATGCAGCGACTGTTGCCCACTTAGCATAATCACCTGTCAATTGTAGTGAAATATGTTAGAAGTTAGATTGCGACGTGTCTATAAAAACCTTATCACTATAAGCGCCCACATTTTACATTAATATTCATTGTTATTTATCCTGGTACTGTTATAATAACCTTCGGCTTGTATGTCTGAGTGATGTTTTTTACTTCGTAGATTTTTTATTTATATAAGCTATTTATAAATTTCAAATGAATTTATTAAGCTAAACTTATAATACTTAATATTGATGAACAAATTTGTAACAGTATATTTAGATCTTAGAATATTTATAACCTGATATTAGATTCCATAGGCACTTGACACATTATATAGTCTCACGTACTTTGAGAATAAAAACACCAAATTCTATTTTAACGAGTAAAGCTCCATCAAGCTGCAACCCATAAAATATTCTATTCACTTAGGAAATGTTTAGGACTATTTTGCTAAGATTTAACAATTTACCAGCGTGTGAAAACAATTTTTTTAAACACAGGTAAAACTGAGAGAGGAAGCTCCTAAGAATTTTAATTCGAATTCCCAACACACGTCCAACATTCTACATAGTTTTCCGAGGTAAGGTACATCGTTATCTGGACATATACATTACGTAAATATGTTTGGGGCGATATTACTAGTATCTATTATATACAACTATATCGGATCAGTGACATAACCATTAGTCTTTAACCACCGCAGGTGGCCACTCGCACCAATGCATATATATTGATCGTCACAAAAACGTGTATTGCAATGTGTTTAACGAGGTCGTATGACTGATATAATTTATTAAAAACATATTAAGTTACAATTCCTTCATGGAACATATCGAAGTATATGTTTTGTTTGCTTTACTAAACTAGTTAACATTGGGTTTAAAATTTTAGAAAAGAGGTTGCTTTGTTAATAATGAAAGACTTTTTTATTGAGTAGAAAGTACAGAACTGAAACTAAATATTCGAAATGCTACTTTTGTATAAATAAAAGACGATATAGAAACGATACCTACATGTCTATATTGAATGAAACGCAACAATATTTAACATTTCTCGCCTATCGACTCGAGCGCTTAAACTTTTTTCTTAATATTTCACAAAAGTTTCCTGTTTCATAACCACCATTTAACAGCGACCCGCCGCACTAATAGCCAACAACATACTTCGGGGCGGCCAAAAAAACATGCTATTTTCCCCTTAAGGTACCGCGAGCACCTTTCTTGATTGGTATGCGGCCCGACCAGTCGGCGAAACTGGTTCGGACGTGAGAAATGGCTACTCGGACGCCAGCGAGGAATGGCCGTTGCCCGATATTCCCCGTGGGTGATAATATGTTGGACCATTTTTTCTCTTTATGTAACAGACGCGGCAAATGGGAGAGCGTGCGATCCACCTTACGATAAGCGGTCACTACCGCCAATTGACATCGGTAATAAATCGAAAAGAAAAGAGATCTTATTAACCCATTAAAAATGTTGCATGCATACGTTGTTGCCCACCTCTGCTAACGACATCAATAAAAACTAGATGACAGCAATTCTACAAATATTATGACTGTGAACCACCATATTTAAAATTTAATCCGACCATTTTTTCAAGTAATTTCCTTATGGATCTAGAACTTGCGTAGGCTAAAGCTTAATTCGGCAATGCCTTTTAAAATTCACTAATCATGTAATGAACGAGTTGATTTATCTATTTCAAATTCGAGAGACAGATTACCGATAACTTAATTAGTTACCGGTCCGTTGACCTTCATAAAAAACGTATTTGTCTAGTAACCGCAAGCGTATTAGAAAGTTTCTCATGCTAACCCATTATACAGTAGCAACCAATTTGTAAGTTGTAGCAAATCTAATACAAGCTGCAATTAGTTCACATTAGTCAAAACCAGTAGGCAATTGCGAATTATTACCCGTATGTTTATGTAAGTTTACATAGTTAATTGGTGTCATACATGCACTTTCTATCTCAATTGTTATTGTACTGATGTTGTGTTGACATTAATTATTGCTCTCGGATTAATAATAAACATAATCTAACGAACATATTTATTATAAAGGATGAAACTGTGCTTGTCATGTTTACGCTCTCATCAAAACACTCATAAAACATTAGTATTTATGATCACGTGACTCCTCGATTCAAATATGTTACGAGTATTATAAATCTTAACAACCAGAGCTTGAACGTCGCATCAATTACTTTCCATTCTAAAGCCACATTTGGTACCAGAACTCGTTTGGTACATTGTACAAGACACATAACGGACGTCGACGGCCGCACTCACTGGAAGTGCCTAGCGGACGGAGCTTGTTCAATTTATGCGTACAATTAAGCACGAGGCAATATGCACCGAATCGATTTGAGCGAGTCTTGTTACGATAACGAATGCGACCGCAAATTCCTTACTCAGTGCAGAGGGAACTGTTTAAAGTTGATCTTTAATGTCAGGGTGCAGTTACTCTTCGATTCTTAAAGCCTTTGCAAGACTTTGACGCTCAAAGGCAAACTTTTTTTGCTTTGTAGCATTAATAAACAGGGTCCAGCTTTCTGTCTGATCTGTGATAAGATTAGTACGCATGCTACACATTTGCACTTTTTCGACTTCGAAATGGATACCAATGTCTATATAATAGCTCTCCATACCCTCTTTTTGGATTTTTCCCTTCTAGCTACACTGCATCCTTTTCTGCTATTTATATTTCTGAAAGTCTCTTTTTGGTATTTTCCATTTTAAGCTGGTTCGTGATTCCATAACGTACATGAAACTGGACGGGTTTACACATAAACAGTCTCTCATCGCTCATCAGGTTCTGTTTATCGTAAATTAAACCGGGCGGTGATGTGTAGGTATTGATAACGAGCCCGCACTTGGCAAACGGCCGTGTTGTAAAACAGACAAATAGTCAGAAGCGGTCTGCTGTGGCTTGATACTGACTAAAAATAGCAGTGTTTTCATAAACCCAATATGAGAGTTTACGCAGAGCTAGTTACGGGAATGAGGTCAAACGAGTTGGCATGCGTTCTCCCGTCTTCACGACCGGATTGTTGAAATGTAGCAGCGCCGATACATATAAAAACCACTTCAAGGAATGAGTCACAGATAAAGTAGGACGTCGTTAGCTGTACAGTTGGTAATATATAACCCAAATAAGGAAACAGTCGATAAAAAGAAAATCGCAATTTAGCATAATACAGATCATTTTACAGTTTTTACTATTATTTTGATTGAGAAAAATATCATACTAGTTAAATTACATCAAACAATTGTAATAACATTTGACGATCAATTTATCTGGCACCCTGATAAACTAAAACTAAAATCAAGAAAATTAACACTTTCAATGTCAATGTATAATAATACAATGAAATGAGTGGAGTACCAGAAGCAAATATTTTTATTTTTATGCCAAATAAACTTGTTTTTAGATCATTACATTTCCCTGGTCCGCCTCCGAACCTTCACGCTTGACCAGATCAGATGAAGAAGGGAAACGGTTTCAATTGCACCGAATTAAACTTTTTTGCAATATACAAAAAAGGCCCGACCGAGACAATAACAATCGTTTGAACGGCGAGATTCCGAATAGCCGAGTAAAAAGTGTTACGTCGTCGTGAAGCTGGTTTTTAAATGGCCAAATTCTGTAGTTTTCAACGCAAGTTTCAACGCTATATTTTCAATACTATTTACAGCAAGTTCCTTATACAATGCAGATTTTGGTAGATTCGGAACAAGGACCTGGATGTAGTGTTTACGATTTAAATGCATACACCACTAGTATAGTCTTTTAGCCTCATGCGAACCATTCTCATTGACTATGACGATTACGTCGAAAACTCTGTCTGAAATATTCTTTATCAAAGTTTACTACTATGGTGGTAAGCCTAGTTTAACATGAATTGTGAAGCCAATTGAATAAACCAATTAAAATGTGAGCAGAATTGTATTGAAATTTCGTAATGCCGTTTGTTGTGTGTGTCACTGTAACATCCAATAATAAATTCGATAAATTGAGCAATTGTTCCCGTAACAACTATTTTTGAAGTGGGCATTGAAGTTGGAATTAGGCATTGTTCCGAATTCTGATCTATCGTACAAACCATGTGAGATACTTTGTACGATAAAACGTATACATCAATATTTTCGTTTTGACCAAAGTGAGAGGTAAATGAAGAATACAAACTTAAGTAAGTCTCATTATTTTATTAGCAAAAGAACATTTAAAGTGCTGAACTGCCTTAAAAACCCCGGATCGAATCAAAGAGCTAGACTTTCAAATGGATAAAAGTTTTAAAAATAGACGCTTACAAAGTCAACAAAAAGAGGGATATTGATTAAGTACGGTGCACGGTTCTGATTCGTAAAAATCAATATTCGCGCCACGTTCCGTACCGCACAGCCAGTCTAACCGTAATTAATCTAGAAATCTGCAAAATAAAAGAAATTGTTGAATTCCTAGATTTTTTACTAAATAAAACTATACTAATTGGTATTCTATCTATAGCTCTTGAATACTAAACTACATTTAACGCGTCAGTGGTGTTATTATTAATAAACAGGTGTTCTGTTAGGAATTGTTGATTTTGCGGTAAATATAAACGGGAAAATGTAAACAGATCAAGGCGGGGAAATAATTTCCAAGCCTCATCTCTTCGTTTGTTGACTTAATGATCTGTATCGACTTGCGTCATTGTATATTAGAATTTCATATTCAATACCTCTCCGAGCACACGACGCAAGGATTAACATTTTATTATCATAGATTCTTCTGATGTTTGAGATGTAGGACTTTTTTTATATTTCAAAGCCTTCTTATCTATCTATAATAATATTAATATTAATTGTATTTATAAAATGACTGAATCACGTCTTTGACATCAAATTAATTTTATTCATTTTCATTTCCGACATTTATATAGCTTCATTTCTATACAAAAATTCCCTAAACATAGAAAAAATAATTTAAATATTTATTATCCCTATCCATCCGTCCTGATGAAGAGCAAATTTTCGTAATTAATTACGTTCTTCTTTTACTTATTTCATTTCTTCCTTTCCTTAATTTACAGTAGCTACATCCCATACATACAGTTACATAATTATAAAGATGCCAAACCTTACATTTTTCCATGCTTATAGCGTGTTAAACGAAATACTAAACTGTTTTATTTAATAATTGTAGCCACGCCTGTTTATAACAATATAGTCATACCTAATGACAAGGACATAAAAACGTTACGAACCCGCAACGTAGTCCATGATTGATACGAATCAAATTCTGTAGTCAGAGAAGTAATAAAGGTCATTGAAAAGGCACGCGAGCCGAGTTCCCATAGCCGTCGGAAACAATAACAAAATCGCGAGCCCCAAGCACATAAACCGGAGAACAATCGGCCGAGTAGAAACAAGAGAGCGATATAAATCAAGCTAAGCGTTGCGTTGCGTGCACCGACCGGCCATAGATCCTCGTTTCGTTTCTGCACGCCTTCCCGCCGCGTCGCTTATAATTACCGAGTACTTTCGCCAACCAACGGCTCGACGCCATCTTGCTATTTATATTGCAAAATGGCGGACGACGTAGCACGTGTTCGTCTTTCTTTTGTTATGTTAAAAGGTTAGTGGATTATACTACCCCCAACAACTAATTGAACTGTTGTGATTTTTATAGATTTATTTTGTCTAAACGATCAATTTAAGAGAACGTCGTCGAATTACAATCGACCGTAAACGTCAATAAAAAAAAAGTCTAAAATAAAATTTCTCATGTCACATGTAAGGAACATATATTATATAGTTTTGACAATTTTTACACTATTCATATAATATGTACGAGTTGGTATATTTAATAGACGCCACAAGTATTACCGTATTATTTCTTGAGTTTAACCTACGTCCAATGTCTTTTAAAACGAATATTTTACCTACCTGCATTTTCTTATTATATAAATAGTATAGTATATATACTTTATTTATTATCTAGTGTAATTCAATTCAAGATCTATTAGATTTGGAACTCACGATTCGCGGACAAGGCCCCCACAGGAAATTTACATTGAATGGGGGCGCGATAAGCGATATGTGACTGTACGATGAAGGTCACCTTGACCAAGTCGCGGTATTTTAACAGCAAAATATCTTAATTTAATAAAACTTGACGTTTCGAAGCATTCATAATTCATGTTTTTGTTATTTTTATAATACATTCACGGAAAATTATTAATTTAAACACAACATATTTTCACTAAAAGTTAAGTAATTGAAATAATAAACAAGCTCTTCGTGAGGCAGACTATTTATAATGATAATTATAATATTATTATTGTGTTCATGCAATTAATTAAATGAGGTTTGTAATATCCTTTTAGAAAGAAAATAAACGAAATTAATTTTCTCCAATTAAACTGCAGCAATACTCGCAATAATATACCTAAATACCTATGTTTAATCATAGGAAGGTTATTTGATATTATGTCAGATGTAGGTTACCTGCGGCTTTAAATGAAAACACGAAGCTCGAATGAATTATATAATTCAATGTTTAATAGTAACATGGTTATTGTCTCGACAGCTTCCTGCTGAGCGGCTAGCATTCGGGTACAGGAAACCAAATTCGAAGACAATTTCTATGCAGATGTTGCAAAGGCGATCACTTAGTATTCAGCAAGTTTTGCAGGCCAATGGCGGACTATCGGCGCAGACCACCGCCTCTTGAATATGTATGAGAGAGCACTTGAACACTACACACGCACGTTGTTTAACCGTGACACACATCCTTAGCAAAGATTCAATCAATTCCACTTGAAGATGTCGTATCGCAATTTATTTGTTTGCATTTATCTCTATAAGTAGTAGAAATATTGTGCGAAAGCCATTTGTTTTTTTATTATCTATAAGCTATATTATATACTTGCATAACGTGATATTAGATTATAAGTAATATCTTTCATAAATATGTCTTTGTTTATTATTTAAAATTATAGACATTGATAAAACATTTATTGACATTGACGACTGTGCGGTCCAAGTATTACGGAAAGAACTTCTTATCTGCGACTGATAACAAAACCAGAGCAATATATTTTTGCTTTATTAACGTAATCTAACAATAAGTAAATGTTGATACACTCGTCAATAATAATTTCCTTGCTAAACCGACTGGATTCGCGTAACGAAGGCAATAGCCTCATTATCTGAAGCGAGTGTGAGATATAACAGGCGATGTAAATATTTGATTAAGCGTGGAATGCAGCACACAAAAAGCAGCGTATGTTTAGACAAATGACGAAAAAAGTAAATTGTGAGCCACAACGATGTTCTTAGAATACAACGAGCATGACATCATGCCGTGCGAGTGAAGAACAATGTGAATAGCCCCGTATTAATGGCGCAGAGAACAATGCTTAGATAATAAAACGTAAATGAAATGCGGTACCGACGATAATACAAAGAGATTTCTTGAATACAAAACGGAACACTCGCCTAAATCAATCTGCATATAAAACCACGTTCTAAATGAGTTGATAATGTTTGTAGAAAACACATGTTCGCTCATCGATTGGTTAAGTATTGTTACCAACATCTGTCGTGCTCACGGCTACACTGTTAACACATGTTAGCTAATAGCCCGAAGCGGTCGCATCACGTGTGGTAAAAATGCGTAAGTGGCCAAGAATGCCACGATACTGGCATATGTATATGAAGGTACACGAACGATGATTGCGCAAAGCGTAAGCTCGTTTCAGAATTATACCAACAACAAAATCAAGAAGCCGCAATAATCTAAACAGATAACGCAAAAACGCAAATTGCAAATAGCAGTGCACAATAGAAAAGGAACGAGAATGAAGCGTGCAGAATGGAGATACGCGACGTGGGAAAGCGAATGGCGGCATTGGCGGCCATCTTGGAGTGGGTTCGTTCGGAAAACATCACGTGTCCACGCGTCCGCCCGGCAACAGCGTAAAGCGCTAAACGGAGCGGAACAATTCATGCACGCCACGTGCTTTTTTGTATGTGCAACATTCCTCTCTCGACGGGTATTGATTAGAAGTCCAACAATTCGGCTACAAATGGCCGTACTATGTATGTAGATCGTCGACATTTGAATACGACACGAATTTTAACTGTCAGTTGTACAAACACAAGGGCACTAGTTAATAAAATAGCGATTACATTGCTAAAACAATTAAAAACAAAATAAAGTAATTTGAATAATAATAATTAGGTAATAGGCACTCTAGTTTCGAATACATATGTTTACAATTTAAAATGAGCACACATAGAGCACAATAAAAACTATAAAACGAAGGTTTTATCTATGTTTTTCTATGTGAATTTGTCGAATAATAAAAAAGAACA
>DWGW01001580.1:0-11059 GCA_018247775.1 Udranomia orcinus
CCTAGATATCTTTCATGCACAGCAATCACTTACAAATTTATTATATGTATAGAGATAGCTGATTTAGATGCGTCTTTGTTGACTTGTTGTTAGTGTTTTGTGTTATGTTCAATTTAGTGATTTAGTAGCAGCTTTTTAGTCCTCCAAATTGTGTTACTACGATTTGGTTGAGCCAGTTGAACCGTGGCCATTTATTGTCCAGCACAACAGTGTTCTTGCTGATGTTCTAGTTTGAAGGGTGTGGTAAGAGAGACACACTTAGTCTTCAGGTATAACAATGGATTCGTCGACCTAAGAAAGAACCTCGATCTCGGGCTGATTACATATCGACGATGAGGTATCATTTTCTCCTATCTTAAAAATCGTAATTGACCGATGAAGTAATAGGTATAATGATTAATTATTATTTTTAAATTGTCTACGGAGATTTTACCAGTAGGTACATGCGAAATAGTGTTCTACGCCTACTGGTTATAAAAATGAAAAATCTGTAAAAACGAAGTTAGGAGGTATTGATATTTCATCCTCGTTATGTCCGTGAACCGCAGCGACTACCATCAGGTGGACAGCATGCTCACTTGCTACTCAATCTTATAAAAAAGTAATACAAAATTAATATTACTAATGCCTAATCCGTTAATTAATGATTAAGAACCAATAAATTTTTAAAACAAATACCATTTTCAAGTCGTTCGAAGTAAGCTAAAAATGGAATAAGCGGATAAAAACGAAACGATGTTTACTTCAACTATATTGTTGTAAAATTAATACAATAAATAAATTAATAAATTAGGGTAGCCTTAATTAACGCTAACTTTAACGGCTAATGGCACACTAATCGCCTATTGTGAGCATTTACGCCTCGCCGGATCCAGCCGTCCGACTCTCCCTGCAATGACGAAATAATAACAATGATTAACAGTTCAAGTACACATGTGAATTGCATGCATAACTCACGTTGGTCCGATTGCATAAAGAGTTATGTTTAATCTATGAACTCTTCAACATACGGAGCACATGTTATGGGAGTTTCCAGCTCAATTTTGAACTTTACTCACCTGAAATAAGGTTGGTATTCGTAGATGTCGTCGATAACCTTGCGCACGCGACACGTGACTCCGCAGGTTGGCTGCTGGCGAGCATATACAGACATTGCATGCTCAAACAACTGGTGCACTGAAGTCAACTCTGCAACTGGAATCAACGAGATAGTAAGTAGGAACGAAAAAAATAAAAGGAAAAACAATGAATTTTTTTTTTAATTGTATATAACTATGTAGGTAATTAAGGATGAGTATAAGTAAACTGTTTACTTCATCGAAATATGTGTGATGTGTATCTCTTATCTACCACATTGTTAAGAAATAAATACAATTTAATACACCAAATAATATCTGCTGCTAGTTTTTGTAATGAGGAAAAAATGAATTCTACCACAAAACATTGATAAAATTTACGAGCTTAATTTTTACAGATAAGTTATTAAAATATACATAATAGAATAAATTAATTTCAACTTCAACTCTTCAAGTCTAAAAGCCCTTAAGCCCTGAAGATTTGTAAATTAAAGGGTTTGAATTTTTACTAAAAAATTCCAATGTAGAAAAATTGGAAGTGTTAGCTTACAGTATGACAGAATGATTTGCTTCTTGATTCTTTAATTGTATTTATCAGGCAAGAGCTTTTCATATAAATTTAGATTTTATTTAACAACACAAATTGCAGGTAAACATTTCAGATTTCCTAAATGCTCGTTGTATTAACTAACCCTACCTATCAAACAACAGTTAAATGTTATTAGATTTCGAGAAGTTCACTATTTATTTTTAATGATTAATACACGTTTAAATTTTGATATATATACACCTGACGAGATATATACACCTGAACTTATACGCTTTATAAATTTGATTACTAAAAACATAATACAGTACAATCATAGTAATACTAGAGATTATCAATTAAGTAAATGTGTTGAATTATTTCCAAAATATTCGAAAGTTTAGATGTTCTTAGAGATTTAATTATATTAACTACCAAATGAAATTGAATAAAAACAGCTACTAAGAACAATTTTTTGTAAAAGAAATTTGAATATTATGATTTAACCTATTATTTGATGCTATAAAAGTACAGAATATTGTTTTTTGGAATACCGATACCGGAAATCGGTACCACTAAGGTTCGATTTCCGGTATCGCAAGCATATTTTTCAATCTTTGAATGCAGTTATTTTTCTTTTCAAAAACAAATTAGTGTTTTCTTTCAGTGAAATTAGAGTACTTTCCCTCCAGGCATCATCCAAAAATTCCATCCTGTATATGTAATACATAGATAGATCACCAAATATAAACAACTAAAATAAAATAAAATTAAAGTACTTTAGACTTACCATTACTATTTCCAAACTGGCGATCATCTTCATCGTTGTTATGGTTACCATCCTTCTTAAACGTGATGAGTTTGGGTATCACCAATAACATGCACACTACAGCAATCATAGTCACGATCTTCTTAAATATAAGGAATTTAAGCATCAACTTTGCGATCGTTAATATATCTAATTTGAGTGAGAGCTTGTCCAAGAATCCCAAACCGGGTGCAGTGTAAGGAACGCCATAAGAAGGTTTCATTGGTGGACCGTATACGGGTGCTAACGGTTTGTGGGCTGGTGGACCATAGGAGAAAGAAGGCGGTCCATAGGTCGGTGCGGGTGGGCCATACGTTTGCGCTGGAGGGCCATAGCTCTGCGCCGGTGGACCGTAAGTATTCGTTGGCGCATTGTAAGTTATATCCGATTCGAACTTCACTGGTGGTCCGTAACTCGATGGCAAGTAACTATTCGAAGGTGCTCCAGACGAGCTGGATGGTCCATAACCATTGTAGCTATCTCCGCTAGACGATGATGGTGTGTAATCGTAACTGGAGTAACTGTCGTCGCGATTCGAAATCTTCTTTTCGCCATCCTTCGCGGTTATAATTATAACTCCCTGCTTAGCTTTTTCAGCTTCGATGCGCGACTTGGAGTATGCATCCAAGTACGTATCAGTCTTTGATATCGATTTTGTGCCGTTACCAGGACCGAGGATGGCCGATACACAAACGCTTAAAGATATCACTATCGCAAAATTTCGTATAAGCGACATTCTGCGAGTTATCCTTGAGCTACCGAAAGAAAGAAGTTGTCTCCATCGATCGCGGCTGACGAATGACAAGCTACATCGAGTCCCATTCGTTTTCACTTTTGACTTACCGTAAAAGAACCTAAATATGATAATGGAACACAATTAAATTCTCCAAGTGACCCCGAGTGCGTTCCGCATTGCTCATGGTAAGTAGGTGCGCGTACGCCGTACTCTGCATGCTAATGGACCTCAGAGACCAGTGCCCGCCCCGGCAGCTAACCTTGTAGGATGAACTGCCCCATGACTTAGAGCTATTCATTGCATAAAGAAATCGTTATTAGGCCGTAATTTTCTTGTGAAAGTTGGCCCTGTTATAGAAACTCTTATGAAGAACGATAATTTAATATACTTGTTAAACGGTGTTTAATCTAGCAACGAGTAGTAAGAATTTTTGATGGAAATCGAAACGTCCACTAATTTAACTGGATTACGTAGAATGCGTGGTACGTGGTTGAATAGACGATTCATTTTACTCAAACTAGACGTAGCCGACGCACGAAACTTATGTATGTAGTAGAGATTTAGCGTTGTATGCGCTAAGAATTCGAATGAAAGTCACGTAAAATTTGGTAACAGCACAAAAATCTTATTTGGAAATTAGCCAAGATGACAAATTTATGTTACAGGGTATAGAACGACGGCCACGGCATAATTGCATTTAAATTTTTGCGATTTCTACTGCTCAACAATGCAATTTCACTCAGAGTTAAATGAAATTGCAAGGCTTTAATATTCTAAGTTCGATTTGTTTACAAATTCAAGGGCTGTTGTATTTGCATTAGGTAGCTGGTTTCATTCAAGTAAGTTTGGGTGCTTATACTGGAGTTTAAAATTAAATTAGGATTAGCTATAAGAACTAATTATAACACTCCTACAATATTATTTGTCCGTCTCCTCTAACTTTTCCTACACGATGGATTTACTCTTAGCCTATAATTATCATTTAAAATATATATCAAAGAAAGATTCGATGGATAATTGTATTTAGAACTTGCAGTGCCGATCTCTACAAAAAAAACTTGAAAAATAAAAATCAGATTTTTTTAAATTTGAAAGATATATAAGGATGGTTAACTGTTTATTAAAATGTTTTAGAAGGTTAGATAGACGTATACCGCATGTCCGTAACTTCTTTATATCATGAAGTATAAATTCGTATAACAATTTTGCCGCCAAATCCAACCATTATACGCCATTATGTAAATTTAGTACTGATGATATTTGCATTAACAGGAAAAAATAATTATTATTTTACATGCCTTCCAATTCCAATCATTTATGAGTAATCCAAAATAAATCTTAAGTATTTACAGCTTCGTCTTCATCATCTCATATCTCCGGGAATGAATTGAACCGGTAAATAAAAAGTCATAGCTTATGTATTATATCATAAGCATTATAAATTAGGGCCTAGATGTTAGTAATTCAAAAAAAAATTACATTACAAAAAAACCATTTATTTATTTTAAACCTAATAAAGGAATACATATAATTAATTATTCAAAAACGTTATCCACAGTCAGACATCTCTCGTCAAAAAACTTATGCCTTTTCCTCTTTGGCTTGACATCATTTTTAGGGGAGAAGAAGGTACTAATTGATTTGGTCCCAGCACTTTTCTTAGCCGACCCAGGCTCATCGACTTCTTCAAAAGTGCATGTGGCTGCTTTCTCTTGAAGCATCAGCTCGGCGGTCGACCAACTGAACCGCACAAGCAATGGATATCCAAATACATTGTCAATTTGTTCCCTTATAAATTTCTTCGTTAATGGATCTGAAAAAACGAAAATGTTTTGTCAAAAGCGAAGATATACAGTAGCTGTATAAAAGATTAGAAATTTGGTGTTAAGCTATTCCTATGAAAGAATAAAGAAATCCGACATTAGAGAAAAAAAAAATTTCGAAGAGTCATCTACTTTTACGTTTTTCGCATTTTCACCGACAAAGCTTGCACGAACTCAAAGAATATTCCAAAACATTTTCCATTTTAGTATATATACATCTTCAAATCTAGCCCATTACTTGTGATTTTATTAGATAACTTTACCTTCAAAGCTTCCAAAATTCCAAAATTGTGATTGTATTGTGTAGTAGTAGTTTGTGGATGTGTATGCAACATTATTTTTATTATGAAAATAACCGACTAAGCGTTTTATTGTTACACATCTACTTTCATTTTACATTTCAGAATATATAATTATTACATTATCAATACATGAATAACCAAGAGAGCTTTGTGATTTAAATGAAAATATTATTCAAAAAAAAATATTATATCCAAAATTCAAAAATGCGATAAAGAAGCTATCCAGTAATAATAACCAATCCAAAATACTTGATTAATACAATTAATACAAAACATAGTAAGACTAATGCCTGAACATCCTACATCCTGTATCTACAATCATGTATGCATGGATTTACCACACACAGTCATGCATATTCATCTCAAGAGACCTTATTCAAACTTGGCTCAAAAAGCTAATGTGGTCTGAGGTTACTTATAGTGTTTGCCTGAATTTCTCCTATATAGCCCAATGGTGGTAGTCGCACTTACGATCGAGAGGTCGTAGGTTCGATTCCCACTCCCCCATTGCACTACTAACGTGAACCAACTCCTAACACAAGCCAAGCTTAATTGGCGGGTTTAAAGAAATTACCTATAATTTTTATTCATTAACTTCAAAAAGGAACCAACCACTTCTAAGAAAATCTAAGATGATAAAACATTACCATAAAGTGAATTTAGCTTATTAAATTGTACAAATCTCAACTGAGCTTTTCAAACTCTGCTGCTATGAAACAAATCTACCTACCTCCTGGGTATCCGCTACCAAATTGTGTGTGATCCAAATCTAACCCTTCATGGAACTGCCACACCTTCAGCGCATGGTCTCGTGTCACTTTCGCCACAATACTGGCTGCAGATACAATGGGGTATATGGAGTCAGCCTTTTTTGCAACCTGAAACCAATTTACCGATTTATTAGTTTCACAATAATTTTATTTTTAATCAACTTCAAAGATGAAGGAGTTTCTATGTTCGAGTCAAAAATAACTGTAACTGTGGTTGTGTTTCTAGTGCAGTCAAGCCTCAACTACACCAGTTGTCCGACAACGAATTAGCCCAGGTTCAGGCCGTTTAAAAAACTATAAAATGGCACAAATTGATGTTTGTGTTTTATTAGTTTTTTTGATAAATAAGGCCAAAAATATTATATTGGTTGAGATTCCAGTAAAAAAATACAGTGCGCACGCAAAATATCTAGAAATTTAGTGTGGTGTTGAATGTTTTCAATGAGACTAACCACAATACCTAATGTATTGTGATATTGTAAAAACCACATTAAATTCGGGAAACCCTATCTGAGATTAGCGTGCACAAATGCACAGACAAAAATGCAAAAAATTATTATATTATTAAACGAAGAAACGAAGTGGTATAGCCACTATTCTAGTTTTGTTACAAAATTTATAAACTAACAGTGATTTTGTAATCAGGAAATATTTCACTAAGTTTAGCCTGGTACTTCTCTGGAGGTCCGACTGTATCCACATACACCTCTTTTATATTGGCTCCCATTTCTGCTGCTTTCTTGATTAAACCTATAGCTGAATTCATTGACACCTGAAAATAAAAATACAAGAATCGTATTCATATAAAATAACCATTTTATTTAATGAATATAAAATAACCATTATATTATATTGCATAACAAGCTACTTGTGCTAAATATGTTAATCATTTAAAACGGTTTTTCTTAAACATATATTGAAAATAAATTTGACTCTATATGTTTTATCAAGAGAACTGGAATAAAACACAAGATATGTGGCAATCATAATCAAACCAACACCAAAATTATTATTATTAAGATTTCATATTAAGCATTAAGTTTTCTTAATAAAATAAACATTACTTACTCAAAATAAATCAAGTGAAATTTTAAAAATAAATTACCTCATTTAAAGAATGTTTGGCTCGTTTGTACATAGAATTGGAAATATAATTTGGAGAGATAACTTCTGCAGCCCAGCCAACATTGTTCACAGCTTGTTCCTCGGTCAGCATCTTAGTAAGTATTTCATCCCGTTTCTCTTCTGTCAAAGCTTTTGAGTCAGCACATCCAAGTGATTTAAGTATGTCATTTTGACTCAATGGACAATATGCTATACCATACACCATTGGACCTGAAAATTTTAAACTTGAAACTAATCTCCAGTAATGCAACTTTAACTTCTTTATTTATTATGTACCAAAATCATGAGATTATGGAGTAAACATAATAATTAACTCAATAAGTACCAACAAATTAGCAGCATACAATACTAATGTTTTAATTAGCTCAAAAACAATATAATTAAACCTAGAATGAAAAACCAATTACATTGCAAAAAAGCAGCAGCGATAGATTTACACTAACCTACAGATAAACATTGTTTGTATAGATATACATATTAGCACCATCAAAACACATTTTATTTAATTACCTAAAACGGGCCCTCGACCAGCTTCGTCCACACCCAACATGCACGGCTCCGTTTTACATATATCAGGAACTTCCGAGCAGTTTACAAAATTCCTAAAATTGCTTTTCGACTTCACAAAATCTTCAACGGCTTGCAAGGAATCCATTATTAATAGAATATCACTACAAATTACTCAATTTTAATTATTTTGAATAATCATATTCGTATCATACTGCTTATTATTATTATTTATATAAGTATTTTCTAGTGTACAATACGATTATTTCCAATTTCCCTCGCAAATTCAGTCTATTTGTCAAATGTCAATTAATTATGCCATAAAGAGTAGACGTCTTCTATTAACTACTTTATGGTATAAAAAGAAGTTGATGTGGGGAATTAAGTCAACTAGGGAGAACTTTCGGATTAAGAGAAAAAAGATTTTTCTTAATAAAAAAATTGTCCGTTACCTTGCTTAAAGAAAAGTAATGACCCCATTATTCATGGCTACAAACTCTAGATTAAGCCTACTCGATTTTCTTCCCTTATAAATAGACCCTAGTTAAGCAATCATAAAACCACTCTTTATGAGTTTATTACGTTTATACTAAAGCAAAACCCTCATTACCACCTTATTATAATCATCAATATGTCACTAATCTTTAGAAACCTATTAATAACGTAGTTATTAAAACATTTTTAATTGCTTAATCTTTTCTTATAGTAAACAAGGATTGTATTGAGAAGTACAAAACTTACCTAATCTTATTTGAGGTACAATGCATGTTAACGACTTTGTTATTTGTATTTTTTATTCAAATTCATACTATTCTTATCTTATTTTGTTTACAATACTAATTTGTAAACAATGAATAATCAAGTCATAGAGGCGTTTTCCTTCAAATAGAACGACACTTACAAGCGCTTAAAGCGCTGCTTAAAATTTCACTTCCATCCAAGTTTTCAATTTTTTTTCAAACTCAATGACAAAGACGCATCCATATACAGACAGCAGTGTAGTAGTGCAGTGTATAGCATAATATTTTTAGATGTAGAAATAAAGTGTCATCTGCTTATTTATTTGATAAAATTTGTTATATCGTGCGCGTTAAAGGTAAATATAAAGTTTTATACATTGTTACTTTATAAATAATGTTTTTATTTCTAGTAATCACTGAAAAATGGTTTGTAGGTTAGAGTAGTGCGATATAGAATGCAGAACAACCCCCAGGAGCTTTCATGGCAGGCAATTCAGACTATCGTGGGGGTTAAGCTTCCTTCAAACGTGTTACGATTCGATGACATCGGGTTTCATTTAGTCAATAATTCGGCGTCGAGCGCCGAGGACTCTGATTCGGATGTTGAAATCGTCGAGAATGACTGGGAATCTGACAACAACGTATCCTCCAAGCCCGAACACTCGGACAACGAGAAGAGCCCGGACAGGGAGCGCAGCGAGTCGCCAGTGCTGCGCCTCGTCGAGCAAGACAATAACAATTCACCCAAAGATTTATTAGATTACAGAGATTATTTATCGAAAATGGACGCCAAAGATTTTTCAGAGAAGGACCAAATGTCTCAAGTCAATGATGATGCTGATAGTTCTAATGGAAATTTAATGTCAATTGAAAACTACTTGGAGGTGACTTTATCAACCGACTCAGAGGCTAGTCATTTATGTAACCAATGTAATCAAATGTTTCCCAGTGAACAGTCTCTCTCCTCACATCAATGTAGTGTCAAGCCCACCGAAGAAAAGAAGTACCCTTGTCATGTTTGCTCAGAGAAGTTTCCTAGTTATTGGGAATTAAGAAAACACATGAATAACCATTTTCCAGGGATGTTGGACTCAAAGTCTAGTTTTTGTCACTTATGCCAAAAGGATTACACTAAGACGGGATTCATGAATCATTTACGTAAACATACAGGAGAAAGACCATTTGTGTGTGAGCTTTGCCACAAGGCATTCTCACAATCCAGCTCTCTGTCCATACACATGAAGTTTCATCTCAATGTGCGCAAACATGCTTGTACGGTATGTGAGAAAAAATTTGTAACTAAGAGTGAACTCTCCCGTCACATGACAGTGCACACCAAACAGAAGTCATATTACTGTGGTGTATGTGACAAGGCGTTTACTCGGTCTGACAATATGAAGAAACATGAAAAAACTCATGGATAAATGTTATGTTTCATAATATTTGTGAATAGTTATGTGCATCGGTTAAATTTCACAACAATCTTATGAAAAATATTAGTTATCAAGCTGCCACACTTTTCAGCTTTTACAATATACTGCAGTTAACATTTAGTTAATTTGTTAGTAACGCTTAACAGATTTAGCATTGATTTTTGATTCTCTTATTGCCAAAAATTTAGTCATAATTGTTAATAGTTTCATTGTCATATCCAACTGAAGAAATAATTGTCTAGTTAATAATTTAGTCATTATGGTGTGTTTATGTGAGTGTTCGGACACTCTAGTGTGCTGCTGTAGTTGCTTTTGAGTTAAGGTTTTTATTTATGCGATTTCTAAATGCATGTTTGGGTTAAATTAGTGTATTAGGAAAATGCCTTTTACAGGTGCTCTATAAAATACTACATATCTGAATCCAAAGTTGCCTTTTTAGATATGATAAAGTGATATATTAACTTGTGGATATAGGTCAAACGTCCAAAGATTCCGATAGTTATACTGTAGTGTTTGCATTAGATAGGGAATATTACAACATTGAGGCCTTCTGTTGAACATGTATGTCACAAATGCTAATAATAATCGTTCCTGCTTCACTTGAAAGCTTTAATAACTATATTTTTGTATTTACCTTTACCACAAGGTATTTGTAATACCAGCTGTAAAGTGTAATTTTGCCAAATTTTAGATAAGTGTATGAAGTGATTCTTATTGTACTGTATTGTAACCAAAGCAATAATATTGTCTAATGTGCCTATTCTATTTTATAACTACACAAATACCAAATAATTTGTAGGTTTTAGAAAATTTTAGTAATAAATTTAGTGAGTATAATATGTTGGACAAGCCAAATTGGATTTTATAGTCAATAATTTTATGAACTTACTGATAGTATATTTTTCTATCATTTAATGAGGCACTAATTTCCTCTTTAATGGTCTCAAAAGCGAGTCTTATTTTAGCCATTTCGAACAATTAATTAGTGTATAATAAGTTTATTTATGATAGTTAAAATTTTTCAACTTTTTAACAAATCATCACAAATTTATTATTATTAAGATATTTACTATGGGAATATTTCACTGATATTTTCCTGAATGTATTTTTGTAATATTTATGTATATGGAAGTTAAAAACCTATATTTATATATATATATATGTACTCTTGTTAAATGAAATTTACTATAATATTATATTAATTCAATTTATC
>DWGW01001581.1:0-11057 GCA_018247775.1 Udranomia orcinus
CAAGAAAAACAATTGAGATTAATCCTAACAGATCAAACAGTAGCCTTTTGTGATTTGTCTAATTGTATATACGAGTATTAAGGATTTAATTTTATTAAGTTCTGTCTTAAATTAGCGGCAATAGCCCAATGAGTAGTGTGTCGGACTTACGATCGAGAGGTCGTGGTTTCAATCCCCACTCCCCCATTGCACTATTTACGTGAACCCACTCCTAACATAAGCCTTCGAGCTTAGCGGGAAGGGTTAACAAAATAACTAGTATGTATTGACATGCTAGTAATTAAAAAAAAACTTTTTATTTAATTCCCACTAGTAAATTTTCCATGCGAAAGTTTGTGAGAATTTTTGTTAGTCTACCCAAAAATTACTAAACATATTTAGATGAAACTTTACAATATACGAGTACGTAATAAGTTATTGTATGTATTGACGAAAGTATAATATCGATAGGTAAGTAAGTGTGAAGGTGATTTTGTTCTACTTAATATACAACGCGGTTGTATATTAAGTAGGTAAAAATATAAGAACCCATTTTCTGTTTTTACTAATACTAAAACTAGTCTCCCTAAAATAGGATAATGCCTAAGTTACTAAACACTTTTTAATTTATAATTATTATATGCCTGAGAGATCTAAATGTATCTATTTACAATTAAATTCAATGGAAAATGGCAATCTATATATATAAGTAAATCCGTAAGCGACTGCTGTGTGTAAATGGAACATGTTCAAGAGAAAACCAAATTTAGGTGGTTTTAAAGAATAGCCTTAGAATTTTTGTGCTTTTCTCTGTGCGCTTGTGCACATTAATCTCAGAAAGGACTGATCCGTTTTGAATACGGTTTTCACTGACGCATTGCGTGTGTGCAAAAAAGTTGTGTCAATTTGAACAAAAAAAAACGGGGATAGCGAAACGATTGAGGTGGTACGAAGTGCGCCGGGTCAGCTAGTACTCGACATTGCTGTTTACGTAAATTCGCATCACACTGCGGACCGAGTTCAACAGCGATGTTTTTTATTATTTTATCATCACATTGAATTATTACGAAGCCTATTTGCATAAACGACGGAGGCCGCATGAATAAAACATCGACGAAGCTGGCAACACGCCATGTCACATTTTGAACTTTACCGCCTATTTAGAAATATTACATTCGGAGAGGATTTGGATTTGTCCAATGGACGTTGAGTATTTTTTTCACACGCTTCACGAGATATAAAGTTTTTTTTTAAATATTTTTTAATTAAATTTTATTTTCGTTTTAGATACTTGATTTCCAAAAGAAATCGAACAGATCCGAACCATATCCAGATGATATAGAAGTGTCCAAAATGGAAAGAGTTTTTTTTATTAATTACTACTCGTTTTCAAAAGAAGATGTAAACCATTTTATGCTTAGAACAAAAATCCTTCAACAATTATAATATCTACGCAGTAAAACTCACTTTAATAATGTTATGACGAATACAAACAGAATACAGATGATATAGATATCAGAACATATTTTGGGGTAATATATATAAAACATTATAGTTATTCTATATATCTACCTACCTATATTTCAAATGTTACATTATTCAGTAAGCATTTAATGTAAAAAACGGAAACCATTAAATGCACTTGAAAATAAGTAATTTAAAACGAATACAACAAAGAGCGTTGTGAGGGTGTCAGTCGACGGAAATGACGTCACTTAGTTTTCGGAGCCAAAATGTCAACGAATGAACTCATCAAATTAAAAAACAAATTTGATCAAAGCACGAACGTGCATAGCTAACGTTCTACATTAAAGCAATGTTGCTCCGAAATATATATATTATATATGTAGACACATATAATAAACGCGTAAGATATTTATAGTAATTTTTTTATTACACGACTTAAATTGAAGGCAAGTAACATTAGGATTAAAAAAAAAACAATAATTAAAAAAATAAGACACAAATAAAATCTTCTTTATTTAAAATTACGAGTAGTATGAATCCAGTATCTATGGGAAAATGTTCAACTGTAATTCTCTTAGATGTTACGACTCTGTCTGTTAGTGACCTTAAACTTAACTTTATGTTTTCTAGCAAGTACACGCTAATAACAACAGTCAACAAATAACGGCTCTCACACTCATTAAAATAATGGTTCGATTTTGATAAATGAGATACCTATTTACAGTACTATCTATTTGGAGGACACTCGAGACATTTGTAACAATAGTAAATGGATATGAGGAAGTAGTTGTTATAAAAAGTTTCTTTTTTAATTTATAGGAATGTGACCTCGTATTAAACGCATAGATGACAGAAAAAAAATGCTTCATAGATAGTAGATAGTACGAAATGGAAAAAAATATATATTTGTTATCTGTGAGAACTCTCTAAGCGCGTACTAAGTAATCAGCATTTGCCTGCGATTTTGTGTTACTTTTTTCATAGAAATAAATATTAGATTTTTACAGTAAATTATTCAGCTAATTTTAGCATTTTAATAATTTACCTTTAAATCCAAAAACCGTTCTCATGTTAAAGAACTCATTTTCTGGTCATTGTTTCTTTTAATATTTTTGTCGTAATTTTAAGCCTTTAAACAATAAATTATATATATTAATTGATGATAATTAAGATAAATCTTTACAACATTTTTGTTTCAGCCTGCTAAACGCTCTTGTGATTAATAATTAATAAAGAATACGGATTTTGCAGATTCAGAATAATTTATGTGTGTAGTTCTCAGTAGTTTTTATATTAACTAAATTAGACTTATACGCAGAATTATGATGAATGAATTTGTGAAAACGGAGAAAAATATATTGTAACAACTGACAGAGCACTTCGAATATTTCAATGTCGGTAATTGACCAATTTGAAAAATTATGAAAAAAAAAAGCATTGTATTTGGAACTGTAAAATCCGTTTTTTATATTGTGAAGTTTAAGGACCCTTTAAGCCTTTCTTTATTTAGTTTAGCTTCTGTTATATGGTACAACTCAAAAAAAAAACTTTTTTTTTATAATAAACTTAGCAAATAATTTACGAAACCTCCGTATCATAAAATGGCTTAACACTTAAAGCCAGCCATTCTATATGACAAGACGCCTTTAAGAAAGGAGGTAATGTAGGCAAAAACTGTGGATATGCACGGAAATTGTAATTCATCTTCGCAGCGGAAATCCTGTGCGTTTTATGCGATAATTATAAGCACCGTTACTCAAAGACGTTGCCTTCTAAGCGTTCCTGTCTCGACATTAGAGGCTTCAGATTATAGCCGGGGAATTACTGTCATCCGGGAAAAACGTGGATTGTGTAAGCCATACTGCGTTCTACTTAATACTTTGTAGAATTACGAGTACAGGAGTATTAGAAAAATATTCATACCTACATTATGAATATTTTTCTAACATTTTTCATGTTTTTTCTTTATCTGTTACTGAAATTTCGCACGCAATTCATGATGTCTATACAGTTCCATAAACAATTTCTACATGGGACTGAAATATACATAGGTAGAATTGAAATGTTAAATGACGATGTTTGGTTTAATTTCGTTTTCTTTAATTTTAATTTTTTTTTAATTTTCTTTTTTTTATTTAAATCATTATAGCCTCTATTTGCAATCTGCAGTTTGCAGTTAGATCACTAGTGCAAAACATGACTGATTTGTCATTTTTTGCACTGAGTATTTTGTAAGATAATCTGAATTTTTATTTGCAATTTAAAAAATTCAAACTATGGCTACAACAAAACACTAAACGTTCATGAGACTGCCACTAAGGTGGGATGTTTTATTGTTTTATGTGACAGTTGTATCATGAGAGCTATTAAATTAAGTGGCCCACAGAATGCCAAAAACCAACAGAATTGAACCATCAAATCGACGGAAGTCGTAAGTGAACCGTTTCCCGCCGGTGCTCCGACCTACGACGAAATTACCTTTTTTGTAAACACTTGGCGCCATATGATTTACCAATCTAACGTTATTGTCAGTTTTTTACACACGAAATAGTACTTAATTGCGGTCGTTTTCGTTTTTTTGTGACGACCTTGGCCATGGTTTTGGCAAAAATCACAAAACCACATTTATACCTTTCTTTCAACGACTTTCTAAATGTAAAAAAAAGTTTTTTTTAAATTTTATATTCAAAAAATGATAGTGCTTTCCCTTAAACAATATTTACAATACAAAAAAAGGAACGTCTACTGGTTAAGAATTCAACCTCCTTGCTTTTTGAAATCGTTTAAAAATGCTAATTTACGTTAAGCCGTTGTCCAAGGAAACACGAGTGTTTAAAAACGCATTTTTGTACGAAATTAAATACCTAATTAGACTTCTTTGAAAACAGGTGCCATCTCAGGTGTGACAGGGTACCACACAATGAGATTTAAATGTAATAATAATTTATACGTATGTACCCTTAAAGGTCAACTATAACACCTTGTGAACTTTCTGTGAGCTAACGGAGACAGTATCAGACACATCGGAACACAATTCCTTTTGAAACTAGGCTGGAAAATATTATTGCGCTACGCATATTCACGGAAATAATTAGTGGCCAGTTTACGGTTAAAGACAATAATTCTTTTTTTGTGTTTTTTTTACTAACAACTTGGCCAGTAACATACTCACGTTTAGCTACTGAGTAAGAACAATTATTTTTTAATATTTTCACTTAAAATTCACCACGGATTTGATAACTTAATAATTTCAAGAATTTAAATGGCTCATTATTATGACGACCGTAACGAAATGGCGGACAAAAAACGATTACATATACCTACTAAGCGACGGAGTGTAAAAAGTATTCGTAGATATGTGGTAATACAACATTAATGATAGCAAAATGGTAATTTATCATTTGCGAGCGATGCGTAATGTGTGTATGTTTATTGCGATAACAATTACCGACGACTACCGAATAAGAAACCATTGCGAATCCGCGTACGAATCACAATCATACATGATTACTGTTCTTTATTCAATACAGTGGCGGATTTAAAGTAAGAGTGGCAAATGCCCCGCGCATTTGGGGGCAGTTGCCGACCGATCTCTACCTACCTACATTTAGTGTACATTTACGAGTCTCCCATTCTTACTCGCTCCCACTACCACCTCGATCCCGGCATCTTTCGGAGGTTAGAGAAGAGCATCGTTCCTTCTTAGGTCAACTACAAATGCATTACTACCCCTGAGGACTAAGTTGGACGGGCCGTTCCAACTTAGTCAGTAGTAACTTAGTTATGTATATTAGTTATGTTAGTAGCAAGGCCCTGACAACACCCTTCAAACCAGAACAAAGCAGCAAGAACACTCCTATTATACGGCAAGAAGAGGTGTATGGGTGGTACCTTCGAAGTAGGCAAGGTTCTACCACCTTAAAAAACTTTACTTCAACGCCAACGTTGCATTTGTACTATTTCTGGTGTTGCAAATGTCCATAAATGTAGATGATCACTTAACATCAGATAGCCCGCCTGCTCGCATACTGCCCGCCTACTACCCCCTGAAGAAGTCCAATTCTGTTTCTTCAATCAAAACTCACCTGAAGAAATCATTCCTGCAGAACAGCTTGTTGTCTCTCGAGTAGCACTTGTCAGCCAGCGGGGCGCGGCAGTCGGCGCAGCGGACACACGCAGCGTGCCAGGCGCGTTCCAGCACGTGCAGGAGGAACTTGTCCAGGATCGGCTTCTCGCAGCCGGCGCACGCCATCGCGCCGCCTGCCTCGCCACGTCCTAGACAATGGAGACATGGAGTTAGTAATGTTTCATTTGGAAAGGATAGTTAAGGAAGCAAGGGAGATTTTGTGGGTTTAATCCTCATTCCCCTATTTCACTATTGACTTTAAGCCATACTGTCGAGTTTAGTTGGAGCTTAACAAAATTACTAATGTGGCTAAGCTATTAACATGTAACAAATACATTTTAACATATTTCAAGTACATTTTAGTATATATGAAATGGTATAGGTATAAGTTTTATATTTTAACATATAGGTACTATAGCAAGTAATTGGTAACTGGTAGAAATCGTGTGTTAATTTTTTTTTTTGGTCCACCACCTCTTCGAAGAACAGTATCTGGCAGTAAAATAAAGTATGAGCTCATATAGCCCATTGACTTGTATATTTGTATGCTTTTTAATAAATTTAATAAAAACTTCATTGTATTTGGTAGTAAGTACGTAACCGCTAGAGGGCGGTTTGAATGTTTAGGCACCACCGTCATAGATTTATGTATATTTTTTCATAAAAATATAAGTTTAGATAAACGTAAATCAATATCCTCCAACAGAATTTTCAAATAATATTTCGTAATTAATAATGTCTGGAAGCCACCGACAAAAAAATGTAAAAACGGAACAAGATTAAACTAAAAGTTAACTGTTTTATTATTTTCTCTCACCCCACATAAAATGCATTCATTATATTTTATATCACATACGAATATATGGTTATTTTTAATAAAGAGGACTCTGTCATTGAGCTCGAACGCACAG
This sequence comes from Udranomia orcinus, assembly GCA_018247775.1. Lineage (NCBI taxonomy): Eukaryota > Metazoa > Arthropoda > Insecta > Lepidoptera > Hesperiidae > Udranomia > Udranomia orcinus. Next base: position 6,484 of record DWGW01001581.1, read on the forward strand.
TCGTTATCAACTTTAAAACCTCCACTAATCCCCAAGTACAAACAATAAAAACAAACATAACGACTATATAATACACGAGCATAATAAGCACACTACATCTTTATATCGCAAAAATATAGCGCGGAGTTCCAAGAAAACCCCATAAATTACTCGAGCCAAGAGCCAGCTAGCGATTCGAGGTCGCAAATCTTCAGTCAATCCTGAGAAATGCATCTTTATACCATTAGGAACAAACCCAATCGTAACCAAAACCAAATAACGTCCGAATAAGACGCTATGTTCTATTAAAGCCTTATAGTTGTGCAGAAGCATAGCTCTGCCTTCAATAGTTCATTTTATCGTAAAGTTAGTAGCAAGGCACAACGAGAAACATAATGGGATTGAGTTTTACGATCGATAAAGCTTAGTTGAATAACGTTTTATTAGCATATGTTATTACCGGGAACAGTATATAGAGGTTTGTGTCTAGCTTTTATAGGTAACCCAGACTAGTCTATATTGACCCTGTACAGGGGCATAAAAACATATCTATTGAAAAGCCTTACTAAAATGTGTGTACTCGTATATTTAACAGATTATTATTATGATTACATATATAAGATTTTTTTCCACTTTTTATTATGAAACAGTATACGTAAGTACAGCATATGTAAGTGAAAATGAGTTAAACATTCACTGTAACGCCACATATATTGACTCCAGATTAAATCGTAAAGATTAGATTTTGTGAAACTTAATTTCGTGAGATCCTTTTCCTGAAAATTATTATTACTTTTACACACAAAATATCATATATTATATATAATCGAAGGTACATTGATTAAACAACTATTACGCTTAAAAGTTATCATAAACTTAGACGTTATTCTTAGAGCAGCTAAATAACTGACAGAGATTTATTTATTAATTCTTTAATGGTTAAAAGTTTGACACCTCAACGCGAGGATAAAATGCGTTGTCAACCGAGCATCCAGGCAAACCCTTTCTTGTGCGGTGTTATTTCTTAACGTCCTAAAACTTTTGACATTTATTGGCTAAATTTATGAAGGTCGCGGCGGCGGTTGTTAAATATTCCATATTCAAATCTGAATGTCCGATTGGTCGCGCGCCATTTCATACGATGCGTTCAGAAATCGTTCTGTGACGGCAATTCAAATAAAAGGCCAAGTGCGAGTCGGCCTCCCGGATTGAGTCCTGTATCCTTTAAAAATCTGTTGTAGCATAAGTCATTCACCAAAAAAATTTTACTGTTGTTCTTAGATAAATTCTTAGTAAATTTCGATACCTATTTTTTACTGCTACACAAAATCCTACAATAATACCTTGATGGATTTTTTAAAGTTTTAGGGGAAAAGTAATTAAAAAAATAATCGGTTCCTAATGCGGTAAAAATGAAGCGCTGCAAATTTTAACACGACAGAAAATCAAACAAACAAACAAAAATTCGACATAAGCAAAATATTCACTTCCAAAGCTCCGGTCCCCTAAACATTTTGAGTAGCTATGCAGCGTATAAATTTTAAGTTTAGATTTACCTGTCACATGGTTTAACCTGTAGATTTAAAAAATAACGTTATCTGGATTAAAAAGACTTCAGAGAAACACAGAATCTTTTAGAGATGAACAAACCAGGCGGACCTTCGCAATGGATTAGGTAAAAAAGTATTTCAGAGAGGCATCTAAACCGATTTACGCTCCTCCATTGACTAATCTCACTGAATACGTATTAGAGATTTAACTGTGCAAAACGTTAAGCCACTTAAAAAAACTGTAAAAAGTGTGTTACAAAGCTTTTGTTTTTGTGCTCCTTAAAAAGGTTTATACCAAAGATTTCTTAAGACTAGAATTTTTTGTCACTAAATAGTAAACGGGAACCAACCGTGCCTATGTTTTGGACTAACACTTCAAATATCTTAGTTTCATATTTACATATCTTTAATATGTTTTACGTGGTATATTAATATTGTGCTATTTTTAAATATTATATTAATTTACATCGCACAAAACATTAATTGTACTTTGAGTATAGTAGAGTATTGTAGAGTATGTGAAAAATGATTGCATCCACAACTTTGGTTTTACAGCAATGATAGTAAAAAGTCCCAATCAATCCTATATCGGGAATCTTCAGTCCTAATGATGGTTACGTCATTCAATGTACACTTATTTATAAGGTTTAATGTAAACGAGGAACAAATATACCGTAAAGTAAAACCTTCATTAGAACTGTTGCTAAAACTCCCCATAAACATAAAAAAACTACATTAAAATTAAGTGTAACCATATCTTACATCCTTTTTTCATATGGATAAAGTCTAGATATGATTCGTAAATGCTTGTCCAATGCGACAAATACTATCCAGCGAAGTAATGGATTGATGAAAATCCGATAAGTAAACCACAGAATTAAGTTAGTTATGTACATATTTATTGTCGCCTTTTATCCTTACAATGTTGTTTCCTAAATTCCTTGACAGTGCAACCCATTTCGACGGAGTATTGACTTGTAAATCCACGATTGTGTGCAAATAATGACCGATTCCACATGCATGCCTATTCAAGTTCAATTCATATAAATTTTTAAACATTTGCCTGTAATGAAAACGGGATTGTTTGAGGACAAGCTTGACAACAAAACACTATATTCTAGAGTATATTTTCGACTATGGAAAACCAATTATTTTATTCAACGTACCTAAGTTTTCAATTATTAAAGCAATTCCCATCTAGAACTATTGCTGGAATACCTTATTTTTAAGACACTTTATGCAAGCGAAACTACTTAATTGTGGAAAAAGAATAGTTTTTGTTTTAAACGTATCTGAATGTTTTCAATTATTAAACCAATTCCCTTCTATAACTGTTCCTGGAATACTTTATTTTTAAGACACTTTATGCAAGCGGCACTATGTAATTATGAAAAAAATATTATGTTTATATTAAACGTATCTGTATCTTAAGGTTTTCAATTGTCAAAGCAATTGCGTTCTGGAACTATTGCTGGAACGGTTTCCTTTTAAAAGAAGAAAATTAGCCTGTATAATTCTACGCTTTGTTCTCACATGTTAATTCGAAATACAATATTATTAGAAGACCTGTTGAAATATCGCATATAGTTGAACGTTAATTACAATGCGGGAAGCCGACATCGTACCGAGTATATGCATGCATGAAGACCTTGCATATGCATGTTTTTATAATATTGATGTCGCAAACGAGCATACAGTCTACGGTGAAGTTTGATTAATTCATTTTTTCATTTGCCTTATATATAAATATGAACGTTTTCTATAGGCATGCGGGATCCCGAAAATACCGAGATCCCGCGGGATTGAATATTCGTTGTCCCGCGAATACCGAGATTGGAATCCCTAAGTCCACCTGATAGTAAGTGATCAACAGTCTGTAATCTATTCTATCTTATGTCAACGATAAATGCGTTGAAGCCAGCCCTGATGTGAGAACGCCGCGGTTAGGTATCTTCCTAAAAACCTTTCAAATCCAAACACAGCTATTATAAGACGGAAATAAGTTTAACGGTGGTCGAGTCTCCAGAGTCGAACCGCAATTTTACCACATTTAGCCTTAACTTGACAGATATACTCGTATATATTTTAAAATAAAAGAAAAATATTCATACCACTTAAGGGTTATGACCCAAGGCTGTCTAAAAGAATAGACAAAAAAAGTCTCATTAGGGTAGTTAAAAAAAATCACATGTAACTTATGCGATTCATTGCCAATGCATGCAATGTATCTCCAGAAATACATTACCAATAATAGGGTTAAAATGCATGCGTGAAACATGCAAATATATATGTATATGAATTCACCGTCCAGGCACTACAAGTTATACATTTAACACGTGTATGTTTGTCTTCCAATTATACGAAAACCGCCGAACCAATTTGCAAGCGCCGAGGATCCGGGCTTACTAATACGTAAACCAACTTTAAAATCATCTTATAACCACAACAGGTGCTTACAAACATTGTTAATGCTATTACGCGTGCATAGTGCAAAGGTTCGCAAAAAGGCAACATCATACATAGTCTACCAAATGAATAAATAAAAATCGTACTGATTTTTATTTATCTAATGCGTTTTAAGCCATGTATATTTACTATTACGGTCTGTGAAAATAAAGTTTTTCGTATTTCTATCATTCGACTCACAACTCCAAAGAAATTTTGCATTTGGGGTACAAACAAAATTATTTCTGCAAATTATCCATACCTATCTTAAAATTTATGAAACATGGAGGCCGTCATGTTTCATAATTCTTTTTTTTTAAATTTGCTACACAATTTACAGAAATATTTGTTTAAAAGGAATTGTGTATGATAAAATTAATAATTAATTGAGTTAATTACTTGTTAAAATTATTTAACTCTCTTCTACTGATACTATAACACCACACTCACAGCTGTAGTCACGTAACTCAAAAGGAAAACCACATATCGATCACATATTAAATGACATATATCGATATTAATTATATTGAAATATTCTCATTTGTTTTGGGAATCCAATTAAATATTATATTTACCGTAATATCCGCACAGAAGGACGTG
>DWGW01001582.1:0-11056 GCA_018247775.1 Udranomia orcinus
GTTTAATGATACTTAAAGTGTCATTTTGTATAGTGACTCTTTAAGCAATTATAAAAGGTCTTATTGATTGATATTTCAGTTTGATTTCATGATGTTCTTTTTAAATTTTCGTGTATGAGTATTACGTGTATTCTTAAGATGATCAAACTATAAATGATGAACGATTGACTATCAGTAGTAGTAGTCATCAGGTAAATTGAATAAAAATAACACGGACCAGCACGGGCCGCATCCCTCTAATGTCCCACTGCTGGGCACGGGTCCCTTCCCACAAGTGAGGAGTCTGGAGTATTCCGCGACGCTGCTCCAATGCGCGTTGACGGAAGAAATGGTTAGTGGCCAAACAGTACGTTGGATGTTTGATGGAAGCCCCAAATGTACTCCGACAAGGTTTAACAACTGCTATCTGTCGACAACAACCGGGGACGGCTTAACGTGCCCTCCAAAGCAGAAAAAATGGAAAAGCGCGCTATAGTTAATGAAAGGGACCCGAATTGGTACCGATATCGATTCTAGGCTGCGACGTAGGCATGTAGGCGAAACTCATTCGGCACAAAGCTGAAAGGTTTTACTAAAGCACATTCAAACTTATTTGCTGAAAGCAATATTTGCCGTACATCGAGTATACCTACGTTTCAAAAAATGGCGTACATTAAAACACGCATCCATTTGCGGGAAAATCTTACTACGTATATATTGCTTACGGGATATTTTTAAGCCGAAAAATATCTGCGAAAATAAGGTTGCATTCATAAAGTTTTATTTTGTTTGATCATATCATTTATGCTTCTAACTGGTGTTATTGTGTCTTTTAGAATAAGACACAATCTGAGAAACAGGACCCCAAGTAAGAAGTTATTTTTTTCTATTTATTTGTTTTTTTTTTCTTTTCCGCTCTTCATTCCGCCATTATTGATTCTCATACTCCCAAAGGTTAGACTGGCAGATAATGCTTATAGCATTAAGTCTACTTTTGTTATCATATTTTTATGTATGGTACATAAAGTTTAAATAAATAAATATGAAAAGAAAAGAAACAAAAGATAAGAAAGAAGAAATAAGTGTAACATGATCCTCATTTTACTCTGCAGTTATTTAAAGAATTAATTAAATATAATCTTACTTCTTTCGACACCAGAGGTCTAAGTAAGATGACGCCATTTGGTCAGGCCAGTTCTGATCCAACGGTGCCCATCCAAAAGTTAAACATAAGCTTACCGCTACCGATTCGAGAGTAAAATGGGTATATGGCGAACGCATTAAACCGGCGTATTACAAAATATCCGCATTGTCCAAGGGTATGTAACGTCTCCGTCGACGCAATCGCAGACAGTGACACGGGTTGTGGACACCCCGCCCACCCTTGATTATGATAAACGACTTATGAAATTAAAACGGTCGCGTACAACAAGTTGCCATTCAAATGAATAAGCCCTTTGTTGAAATTCATTCCCTTGACAAATCGCTCTCTGCACTGTACATTGTCCGTTAAATTAAATGGGTCGTCCATAGAAATTCTTGGACGGCAACAAAGACGAAACGCGTCGATCGCTCCGTCGCGTGACCGTGCCACCTGAGACGCGGATTGCTTTGGAATACTTGATTGGAAATGTATTTGCTGTCGTTAATTAATGGAAATGATTTGGGAATTATTACACCAAGTGTAAGTTGCCGAAGGATAGCGCAATTTCGGGCAACAGTCATCAGTCTCATCAGAGGGACTTTGCGCTCAATTGCTATCTACATATCAGTAAAAAAAACTTACTATTCTATCTGATTTTGTTTTGGAAATTCGGTAAAACAGTACAGATTTTCGCAACAGCTTTAGGAACTGAATATCACATAAATTGCTTTTATTTTTCCTCGACACGAGCTGTCAACTACGCGGGCAGAAGGTTAGCTAAAAATAAAATTTAGTAAATCATTTTACACGACGAACCGTCTTGGCTACTCAGCCAATGTCGCGTGCTGTAATAATAATTCCACTGGCAGCGATACCTAAGACGCAGACCAGACGGAAGGCAAGTCGGTCCATCCCGTTTTCTAGTTTTACTGGTGATTTTCATGCCAAAATAAAATGATTAAGCAACCATGAGAACTGCCAACAAAAGTGAAAACTTAAACCTGTATTCAGAATTTCTAAACTGATTACAACATTGAATTAGGATAATGAATAAATTATGTAGATAATTCTGTTAACATATCACTTTTTTATTAAAATTACTAATATAACGTACCCGCGCATCCATGCTTTTTTTTTGTAGATTGATGCCGAACTACACAAACTATTGGCACTAATAAAATTAATAATAAGAAGGAAGTGGTAGGGGTATCTTTATATATGTATTATGACGTCGTCAGATATACTTTATAGGATTGCTAAAAACATAATTGTCTGAATAATTAGGTTGTAAACTATAAAAAACAAGGGGCCTTATTAGCCATGACAAAATAAACACGTAACGCGGCGCGTTAAGTAATCTTTGCTAATATTCATGGAATAATATGAAGATGGTATTTTATATGCCAATTTCAGATTTTTCAATTCAATTCAATTCAATTTCAAATGTCATAGCGAATAAAAGCCAAGGCTAGATCACATCACTAAGTTTTTGTAACGCGTTTAACACCAAACATCAGCACCACAGCAACTGCCTCACGTCCCTTCCGCCTGGCTGCCGAACCTAAGAGCAAGGAAACTGCAAAGGTAGATAGATATCCGCTGCGAGCGATCTCTGACATCGTTCCAATAACTTTGACATCCGCTATCTCCTCCCGCGCCATCGCCCGCTTCCTCCCTCACAAATTTTCGGCCGAAACGGACTGTAGTTTGTTTTCTTTGTCATTTCCTTATCGCTATGCCAAAATACGTTTTACTGTTACGTCATCCGCAACATTGATACGTAGGTAGGTACTCCAGGTGATACGTGTACCGCGATCGAATAGTCTTGAATCATTAAACGGTTCGCCAACAAAAGTACATACGCAAACTCCACACAATAGTTCGTTAAAAACGAAACGACACTGTCCACTCCATTACAATTTTTTAAAACAAAACTGCACTACGGCTCTCTCCACTCCCGCACGCACACCGCCACGCCGGGAGTACAATACAAAAGCAATTATTTACAAAAATCTCTTTGGAAATACCCCACAACTGCTTGTCGCAGGTAACCGCAATATTACCAGAAATATTTTATGTTGTTACGAGCATTTTGGCGCGCATTTTCATGTATGTGCTTTTTCATAAAGGTTTAAAATGTATTTTGACCTTAAATTAAATAAATTCTGTTACATGTTTTTATTGCAGCGCGTCCACACGAATTAAGGCCATTAAAATATTTTGCCCAGATTCATGGTAGAAATGTGTTGCGCCGATGAAATACCACGAGCGTTGTTTGCGGAAGCCGTTCGTATTAAAATTTATTTCGTATCGAGTCAGAATTAAATTGAACGTTTCGATTAATTAGCAATAGTATAGCGAAGCAGCGTTAATATGTCGGTACTCTTTAAACATTGGACGAAATGGAAGACGGACGAAATTGAAATTGAGTAAGTCTATGATATTACAATTGGTTACCGTATTGTCATTTTCTATCGTACTACGAGTAGTCGATTGTCCATAATAATATTCCACTATATATTATTGATTTTATTTTCGTATAAAAATTAAGTAAAGTTAAAAATAGGTAATAACAGTTTACCGCAGACGCATATGTAATATAATTTAATGTTATTGTAACGAAAATTACAAATATAGCCTTTACATACTAGCTAGGTACATATGAATTGTATCTGTGCCAAATATCGTATCTCTTTACGCGTACCATGTACTGGTTTGTCTTTGCCTTCTTATACTAGTTTCTATACTTAGTAATTGTTATTATACACTAATAATATAGTACTTGCATTTATAATAACGACGATCATTAAAAGTAGTGAAAAGTAAAAACTCAAATTTAATAAACAAGTACTTATTAGTGGGAATCTGTAACAACAGTGCAATATCACATACGCAGTTTATGCTATAATAAGTGCGATATTTTTTTGTCTAGTCACAACCAGAATACATATGTAGCTGTACATCATGAAAGATATGCATATCTTCGTACGTAATCTGTACTTGAATCACAATTTCTCAGCGGCAAGTGTCAAGATGTTGACACCATTTGTCGGCGCGTGCATATGCTCCGAGAGCTCCGTGCAACGAAACAACATCTATTTGATACTTATCTCGCCCCTTCCCCTAACCACTACTGTTCGCCTCCGCAGCGGCCAAAATATAAACAGGTAAAATGTTTTCTTTGTAGAGAAAAAGTTCATTTCGTAGACAAGATCGTCTATCTCGTCTGAAATATGAACTACAATTTTGTTTAAAGTTGTCGCGTCCGTACTACACCGCTTTCAAATTTATTTTGTATTTGTACGAAGGTAATGGGGGTAGTATAAAGGATTTTCGACGTGTCCTGCAAATAAACTCCGGACCTCAAGTTATTTACGATTTTAGTTACGTACCTACCTACATCCCGAACTTCGAGATTAGCATTTACAAAATAAACCCCGCAAACGACTGAATTTGAACATCTATAAAGCCGAAGAATAAATTATGTTGCCAGTGTAATATTTACTGTTCAATTCCTTTGTCTTCGGAGCAAAAAGTATTCGAATAATCGTCAAAGAGGGAGCGAGCGGAGGGTTTAAGAAAAATTCCTTAACGCCAACGCAGTAAAGCTCGGCGCGGACGTCAATAAAGTGCAAGAATTCGACGAAACTGTCTAAATAAAACGTGATTTTTATAGAAGTCATCTCGAAAAATGTTTCCAAAATCATAGCGGGCGATAAAAGTTTTATTGGCTCGCCATTGTCTCTGGGGAGGGCATAGGTGAGAGAGCGTGCGGCGCGGGCGGAAGCGGACGCGATACGCCCCCGCTCCCTTTCTTCGCCGTCCACCGAGAACCCGCACTCCACAAACGTTGAACCGAAAACAATTGCCACTTTAAACAACTTCCAACTCAGACGCTTCGCTAACAATGTTCCCGGAGCGTACAGCGGATTCATTTAAAAACACGCTACGATACATAAGCAACTTCAAATTAAGTATCGCAGTTTAAAATTGTTGCCATAAAAAGTTGCAATAGTTGCGACGGAGGAAATTGCATCGATTTCTATATTACTCGTATTTCCCGGAGAGTTGGAGCGGCGCGGCGGCGGCGAATATTGCAAAGGAATCGAATCTAAATTCATCGAATACAAATAAAAGTGTAGTAGAAGTTGGGCCATGCAATTAAACCGCACTCCGCTGGTGCGATCCCTTTAAATAAAGAACTCTAGTGAGTGTCCTTTTTGTGCGGAGTCCTCTATTTCTCAGCGCCGTGGCAGAGCGAGTAGCGTGGACAGTACAGCTACCTGGACAATTGCATGTCTGAGAGCACATTTCTTGCGGCATTATTTTTAACGGCCAACTATCATAATTCGCTCCCTTATTGTTATGTTCTAACTGGTACTGATAGAGAATATAGATAGAGAGATAGAACTCAATTCCGTTTTGTTACAAACGCGGAAGTAAAGTTCTGCGCTTCAACAGCAACATACACTTTTGAAATTGGTAATAAAGATATTATAGAAAGGGCTTAACAATTTCGGACAATTTTCGTATACCTCTATGTAAATGTAAATTAATTATTGTATGTAAATTCATCTGCTATATGCTATATTCATATAGGTTAAAGAGATATATGCAAGTTCTCTGAGGGGAATAAATTAAAAATAAATGTTTACATGTAGTTTTCTAAAACAAACCTCTATTATTAATTACAATTTAATTAATTAATTTAAATTTAAATTAAATACTTATTAATTACAATTAATTCTCTACATATCGAAATGTCCAACTTTTCATACTATATACATACTCGTACATACATTCCTGAATACAAATACACAACACGTAGCTACAAAAGATTAGAAATAACCTCACTTTACTCACAACTTCTATCACGAATTTTAATCCTCTCTAATTTAATTCAAATTGAGCTTTGCATTCGCTGGAACGAACAAACGGTTATACGAAATTCGTACAACAATTTCCATAACTGAAATCTGTACATCGGATGAATATCATGAATAACCTTCTGAAAACGTAGGGATAAGTTTTCGCAAAGTTACTAGACTGCTAAGTCAGCAATATGTTTGAAACAATATGACGGTTGGCACCTGTCTGAAATGAGCATTGGAGAATGTTGTAGTAGTGGACGTACTCCTAACTGAAGGTCACGTTATAAAGAAGCCGTCCTCTGAACCTCATCGAATATACAGTAGGAATAACTCTACTAATAAGAACGAAATCGGTTAGCGTAGCATCGAATAGGAAAGGCCTGCGTCCAGCAGTGGACATTTAAGAGTTGGTGAGGGAATGGATGTAAATATAAATATCTGTGATACTTTAAGATTGATCTCTGATTGAATCTAATAATAACAGTGGACGTACTCCTAACTGTGAGTCTCATTGTAAATAAGCTGACCTCTAAATGCAGTGACTTTTTTACGAATAATAGCCATGTCTTGCGCCTGCCCAATTCGTTTCCTGCATATAATTTCACAGTAAGAATCTTAATAATAGATTCACATAACCATTGTTATTTACTCGTAGGTTTAATATATATTGATAATTGTATTATAATATTAATTAATAATGTATAGGTTTTAAACAAACACTTGCGAAATAAATAACTTCAAATGCCCAAGAGAAAGCCAATCACAGATAATCAAACACGGTCGCGTATAACTGCACCTCACGACAAAATGCGTCATTTTGCGACCTCGGAGTAAGAGAAATGGAAAATCATTTCCTTTCATGCTATAGTTACTGTTGTGTAACAAAGCAAAAAGCACTCCTGCATTCCGGCATTTAGCTGGACTTTCTACTTAAACGTTCGCCTCTGCGCGATCTATGCAAATATATGTATGTATGTATGTACGTACATGGTGCGTTCATTTTGCCTCCACTGATTCCCAAAAGAAAATTATTCAACTTCAAATGGATCTTCTAAATCGAGATCCGCCCCATTGATTCATGGTTCAATAGGGCGCCCTTTTTCCCCTCTTTCAAATATCAAACAATAGTTTTAAACGGAACAAAGAATTGCACTCATTGGAAAGCTTTCTCTGATTCGTCTCCACGTTGGAAATTGTTAGTAACGGAATAAAGGAGAAAATACACTGAGATTTTAGGACACGAGAACAATTCTGTGAAAGAAAATGTAGTTGTAAACACTATAGCGAGTCTTGATGTCCCAGATAGATGTGTATAGTACGTATCTTACGCGAACGACATTTTTTCCCAGTACATTATTACTAACCGCACATACGTCCATAAACAGAACAAGACCCAATTGTTCCACAATTACACAAATATATAATAAGTATTTCCAAAGCAAATTTTATACAGCTTTAATTGCTAGTATATGATACTACGAGTGTGCTCAAATCAAAATAAAATCCTCATACACGACAAGATCTGATTTAAGATTTGATACACAATGAGATTTGATTGTTCCAAAGTTGCTACGTTTAATAAACACTTCCAGAGTTAAAAAACCGTAGATACGTAGGTAAGTAGCGAGTAAGTATTTCGTAGATTCTTCGCAGCGCGGAACTAGCCTGCGAGCTGTGCCACAGATCCGCTAAATTCGTGCCACAAAACCGCATTTGCCGCTTTATGTGGTGCCAGTTGTGTAATCTACTTAGTTCTTTCCTTGTTAAGGTTGAGCTCGTATTGTTTTAACTGTAACAGAGAATCCGAGAGCACTTAACCGCTAACCAAACTTGCGATGGATATTTCGGGAAGAATTGCCGATTAGATGCCGAGATATTATTTATCGCAATTAAATATTCAGATAAAAATGTTAATGGCATACGCGATGATATAGGAAGTGTGAAATTTTACATAAATATGTAGAATATATATAGAAGTAAATATAGAAAATGTTGTTGTTGTGTCAATGTGTTGTCAAGTTGGTATTTATATACAATTATTTTTAAGGAATTGTGTCAAAAAATATTATGTTATTAAACAAAGTTAACGTTGTGTGTGTTTTAGGATTTCAAATATCAAAATCAAATCATTTTTCAAATCAACCTTTAATAAAAATATAGGGAATTCTGGTATAGACTGTTCAGCTATAAATTATTCAGCTATGTGAAGGTAGTTGGGACACGCGGTTCGAATACGAAGGCGCTGTTGCACCTATTTCTGACTCATAACGACAGTGTATTGCTGCTATGAAGAGTGCGGAGAAATAAAAACCGCGGCGTTTTAACTTAGTTTACAGAACCAGTAACGCATTTCGACTTAAGATAGATTTTTTCTTGGTTTGATTACACATGTCCATTGGTGGCTGTTACCACTTACCGTTAGGAATGACTTGCTCGTTAGCCGTAAATTTTATAAAGAAACAAAATTAAATTAAAATTGTAATCAAGAGAAGTAAAAGAATTTGTTGATCGATGTGAAGACGCCTTTGTGGCGGTCGTTAAGCAAACGTATGCGATGCAAACAAATGGGGTAGTATGTTTCCGTATAGACTGTTCAATTATTCAAATGTGTCAATCATTATGCATTGCACTAATTAGTAGTAGTAGAAGAATAAGAGATCGATATGAAGACGCCTCTTTGGCGGTTGTTAAGCAATCGTAAGGTGCAAACAAACGGGGTAGTTTCTGTACAGACTGTTAAATTATTTTTAACAACTTTGGTCTTTGGTAGACATTTAAAAAAATATTTTGCGTTTTTATTTAAAGTATTTGTAAGAAAAAATATGACATAAACTTTTTTTATGTAATTATTTTAAGAAGTTTTAAATAGTTATTGTTATATAACCTATTAAAATATCTATATAAATATATTAAAATAATATTATTGTAGATCTTTTATTCAGTATCACGGTATAGGTACGCCCTTATGGCACACGGCCAACATTTTTCTCGGCAAAAGAGAGCGTTGTCCGAGCCCTAAATCAGTTTGACCTTCCATTTTTATTACTTCATTCAGAACGTTACTTAAAAATAGTCTTGGAGTAGAGAAAGTTTTCGTTTGTAGACTAACCGTACAACCTGAGGCCAAGCAGCTTTGGCAGTGCCTAAGTATTAATTTCCTTCCTTCTAAACTTTCATTTTAGTTGTTACCCGTCAGTGAGCATTACCGATCTCTACAAGTACTTAGAGCCATGTCAATATAAATTATTTTTTCGATAATTATATTCAACTGTTGAGAATCCTTATCAATGTCTGAGGCACCTTTGCGACGATCTTACATAGAATCACTTCATAGATTTATCATTTTGCAACAAGCGTATTGTTAAAAAATTGTACCAATAAAATGCCGTCCAACTTATGGCGTCCAAACATCAAAGGTTAAAGTGCGCATGTCGTGGACGCTTACACCTGACGCATAGCGCATTACTATAAAAGGACATGTCGGGACTGCAGTTTCAGGGATGCTGCGGGTTGCGGGGGGATGCGACAAAAAGCAAACACACACCACGCTCCCGTATCCGCTCCCCATGAATGCAACATAACTAGAGTCTGTACAGTCAACGTAGCGTGTTGAGTACAAAGTATGAAAGACCAAAAAACGGTTTTTTACGCACCCAACCACCCTTTGCATTAAGCTAAAGCGTAGTAAAGTTCCTGTTTTTGTTAGGGTACGTCGGTCTGACCATGAAATGGCGGGCGTCCCTGAAAGATAGCGTCGGTATCGATCGCGCGAGGGGTGCGGGGTCCCCAGCAACGCCGGAGCTCCCGTCTGTAACCTTGACTCCTGTCGGCGTGTGCTCCCCGCCGTCTGGGAGGGGGTATTCTCCCTTATCCGCCGCGTTGCCACGGCCACTTTGCTCCCGCCCGCCCTGCGAGACGCTCCGCTCCTGACCGGTGCGTACTCTCTATTATATTTCATTTTTAGTCTTAAATTTAGTTATATATTCCGATCCAAGTGTTCATTATAATGCGTTATATTGCGGTATTTATTAAAAAACGGTTTTTTTAACACGAAATTTACGGTTTTTACGTTTCAAGGACTTAAGCGCCGCGGGTCCGCCATTTAATCTCGCTTTGTGATTTTCGCGAAAAGTGATTTAAATGTACAAGTGATCAGTGTTTTGTGCGATATCGTTCGTATTTCGGTGCATATTAACAGTGAGAATTCAAAAGAGACGATTTTTAAGCGCCCTGACATTGAAACGTAACTGCGTAGTTGCGTATCGATTTTCCTGAAGGTCGGGGTTCACATGTATCTTTTCAGACTCCGAGTTTCAGTCGCGCTCGCTAACAATCTCTAGTGGTTTGTGGTTTCTTAAAGTGATGTGTATTTTTATAGTGATCAATGTGATGTGTAATATAGTGCGTGATTTTGCAATTAAATGTTTTTTTCATCCAGTACAGTGTGATTATGGTGATTAAATAATTTCATATAGTGCTGTGTTATTTTTAGTGATTTATTAACTTTAATACAGTTCAGTGTGTGTTTGTGATTAAATAATTTTCAAATAGTGCGGTGAAGTGTTGTGTTGTTTGTTGTGTTGTGTTGTGTCGTGATCAGGTATGTTGTTGTTGTTATAAAATGTTGTGTGATTGTTTCCTACATTAATTTTTAATTTTCTCACATTATCTCAATTATTGATAATTTTTACTTAAACTTTGAATTAAGTATGAATGACATATGTTTGTACACAAAATAAATTAAAATGAATAAAAATGTGCTGGGTTTGAATTATCCAACGGGTTAAATTTGTGTCGGGAATACCTCGGAATAAAGCTCATTTCAAATCTTAGTAGTGATAATAAAATATATTGATTTTGAGTAGTGATAATAAAATATATTTGATGCAATCTTTACATGGGTACTATTCAATCAGTTACGAAATCAAAAATGAAAATCATTGAGAAAACCAAAAACGCACGAAATAGCTTAGTAATACTAAACGCAAGAAAATTTTTCGCTTTTCTGTGATGGTAATTTGATAAGTCATATTAATTGTCAGGGGTAAAAATCAGTATGAGA
>DWGW01001583.1:0-11054 GCA_018247775.1 Udranomia orcinus
AATCTCCTAATCTTGAATATATACTTATGATTGTCACTAGTAAAAGAATACCATTTCTACTCGTAGCTCTGTTATATAATAAATAATGAACTTGCAACAAGATTTTTAAATAACCATTAAAAATAATATTAAACAATCCAAAGGAAACTCAGAAACGTTGTGCGAGGTTCTTATAATAACGTGTGTCAATTATAGAACAGATCGCAAGTAATTACCTATTATTGATCATTTTCGATTTCGTATATAAAGGTGGCGTAATTTCGTATTTCTTCGAAATATCGTTCCGATAATAGTATTCGATGTATACTCACACCGACACACGTACGCATAATACACTCACACATATAAACACACCTACATACTAGCTATACTAAGCTCCAACAATATTCAAATTAAGTTGAATTTGAAAGTTTTTTATGAATTTTATTTTTTTTGGTGTAAACTATTAAAAAGCAGGATATCTTGGCACATTTATAAATTAACTCAAAAGGATTTCTCGACAAGAGCTGTGATATGTAAAATTCATATAATGAATAAATTATTTACAATTGCTGTACACTTAATCTCTATAAAAATCAGTTCTACCATATTTTATGCGCAATGCGTTTTTGTATCTATGTTTTCGCGGTTAAACTTTATTTCGCAATAATGGCCATGGCTGAAAACCGGATTATAAATGCATTACATACATATGCTATATTTGGCCAATTCACAAGGCTGATCATTGCATATTTTGCCCAAGGCCTGACTTTTAATTAACATATTTTTCTGTAGATTATCCAATTGACGTAAAGCGATACAAGAAATAGTAATAAAGTAAATCAGACAGAAGGTTATTGTTGAGGCGTTAATTGCATTACTTTAATTATCTTATTCGTGCGCAATTGCGAATTTTATTTTGTTGGTGGCAGCACATCCAAAACAGTATCAAAGCTATGTCTCATTATAAATCAAGTAAAAAAAAGTAAACTTGGACCTCAGCAATGAATCTGTCATTGCTGAGGTCCAAGTTTGAACGCCTCGATTAAGTGTCTCTCTTACCACACTATTCAAACCAAAACACAGCCGCGAGAACATTATAAGGTAGAAATAGGCGAGGCAGTTGTGCCTCCGAAGCCCAACCGTCAAATGCTCTACCAACGTTAAAATCGTAAGATAAAACATTGAAGTCAAACCGTTGAACCAGTTTAGATGAAATTTGAATATGACATATTTTGGATAGTTTTAACACCTATCATCCCTTAAGGGGAAGCGAACGCGGGTAGATGTTTTTTATTTGGCATATCGCCAAGATGTTGTCCTTTACTTAACTTACTTTTAAAATGTAGGCAAAAGATAGTAAAAAATAAAATTGGATTTTATTCCATATCAGTAGACTTTTGATAAGGACTAATTATGCAACCACATTCGTCAAAGATAGACAATGTTTGCTAAGTATTTTAATAATTTCGAAACTCAACAATAGCAGAATAATTTATAGTTAATAATAAGTACTCATAAAAAGATTAGATCTGTACATGATTGTTTTAATGAGTACCTACAAGTAATACAAATAAAATATTTTTGGAAGTATAATTATACGTTTTTATGTTTTTTTTTAATAAATACTGAAAATACCTTTAAGTTGAAATCGTATTTTTTCCGTTTTTGAAGAAATCGTATAGCAGCTTCTATCAAAAAAATTGAGTGGGTTAATCTTCATAATGCAAAGGGAACGTGATTTATAATAATTATTTTTACATTAAATTCAAATTTAAAAGCAATAATTTTGTACGGGCTTAACGGGGCAATTAGGGCACACAATATGTTAAGGGCCTAAATTGAAAAAGTCCGGAAAGATGTGCTTCTTACCGATTCATTCATCAATAATAATGTTGTCTATTACAAATTAAAAAAAATATAGTTTATCGTTTTTAAAAAATAACCTATTTCGATTTTTCAGAGATAGCTGGCATTCACGTGAAGAGGAACACATCAGTAATTATAGACATCTTTCACATGCAGAGAAATCCGGAATTTTTCGAGGACCCACTAGAATTCAGACCAGAGAGGTTTGAAAACCAGATCACGAAGAATGCATTCAGCTGGATAGCCTTTAGTGCCGGACCTAGAAATTGTATTGGTTAGCAACTAAAACATACTTTTTACATAATTAATAATTTATTGTCTCCAACTTTAGGAGACGTTAAATCAAATGCCTTTGTTTTAATTGATACAATTGTGCGTTGCCTGTTTTTTTAGAATTTAAAAAATTGCACTAGGTTCAAACTGTACGCCTCATTTCAAAAGAAATTTAGAACTTTAGTTTTTTATACATGAAGAGATTCTAGCATGCAGAACAACTAATACGTACTGACACACTAGTAGTTAAAATAAAACTAACATTAAGTGATAACTATCACCCATATTAATTACTAGTGGGAACTAAGATAAATCTTGTGTAGACATTATTTTTATGTACATTATTTTGATGACGTCACATGCAAGTATCACATACAACATTCCAAAGAGCCTATAGTTTTTGATATTAAATTTTTATGTCTGTCTTATGCGATAATGGGGGGATTCCTCCCCTTGCCCTTTCTAGGTATACTGGATCCGCCCTTCCGTGATTCAATTTTAGAAAATAATATTGTTGCAGGCCAAAAGTTCGCGATGATGGAGATGAAGACGAATCTATCCGCAGTGGTCAAGAATTTCAAACTGTTGCCATCTAACGAAGAACTCCAGCTGTGCGCCGATTTAATTTTACGTTCGGATAATGGTATTTTTGTGCAGTTCAAAGAAAGATGATCGTTTTGATGTAAATAGGGTACTCGGGGCTAATTATGTCACATATACTAAAGATTTAAGGATATATAAGGATAATTAAATTATGTTGTATACGTTATGGTATTTTATTGGTATCATTGTATGAAGAAAATGAATAAAAGTTATATTTTTATTTGGATTTTTATTAAAAGATGTGTAATCTTTACGGTGAGACGTTTCGACTTTTCCCTCATTCTGTTCGACTATGGATATTTTTTTATGTTTCCAATGTTTGTTAATACTCCAATTTTTGGTTAAACTATTGGCACTTCTTAGATGAAATTTAGACGTAAACATTGTTTTTCGAATCGCACAGGATCAAAGCGAATAATAAAATTTTAATTTATTCTTTATATTTAATACAAATTATTATTATGTTTGAAGTTTAAATACAAAATAAGATTTATCTTCGAATTGACTCCTATAATTTAGTGTAACGCAAAGAAACAGACGCTGTACGTATTTAGTTAAATACACAGGCGCATATTAGTAATGTATACATTTTCGTTTTTAATGTATATAATTAAATCTATTAAGATTCCAAAAACTCACTAATTACCAATTAGATAGATAGCACATCTGAGTTGTACTTATTAAAAAAAACTAAAATTAGTAAAACTAAAGTTTTTGTGCGGGGTTAAAACTAGTAAAAAAAGTATAATTAATTGCAATTAGCAATAATTAAAATGACGTCTCTATTTTTTGTTATGCAATCGAAAATAGCAAAATTAGTATCATATATTTTATTCGGAATACGAAGTACAATAAATTAAGTTAAAATAATAAACAAAAAAAATTGGGATAGACGGACAATTCACACATTTTAAACCTCAATATGGATAAGAAAAAATAGTAAGTCAAGTATATAAACATTTTTTCGTTTTGTAGAAGTATTGGTGAGTATTTCTACCTCCCAAAATTTACTTCTACAAGATTTAACCACTGCTATCGGTACAAAACAATCGGAACAAACTATTGTGTGTAAACTAACGTGATCTCCGAACTACGGAAAAGCGCATGATAAAGCCATTAACTGTTATAACGCAGAAACAGATGTGGCGTTTGTGAAACGTCCACCTGCAAAAATCAAATTCTTGAACAATATTAGTCGCAATAACAATGACTAAACGAGTTAGGCCGCTTTGGTTTTAGAGATTTGTAACTACATAGGTATAACGACTTTGGAGCAAGGCCAGCGAGTTCAATGGATTACTTACTATAAAAATGATAATAATGTTAAGATAAAACGCCTCCCATCCATTTTTTTGGTATACCGGATACTAGCAAACCTGTTTACGAATTTAGCAAAATAACCTCTAGCGTAAATAGCCTCGTACGCTCCCAAATCCGCCAGCTCTTGGAATGTAAATTCTTCGTTCTGCCGTGTGTTACATTAGAAATTGCGAATCGGGCGCCATGAAACGTCAAAATCCAAAGCCAAATTCTATCTGTGTATAAAAATGTAAAATAATTTTTCACTAATTGCGACCTTTTTTGTAAGGTTAACACACATACTTGAGTAATCGTAATGATAGAAATCTCAGTTACGAGCGGTCTACGGTTTGCAGTAAGCGACACTGATTGAGCGTGCAGTAATTGTATCATAGAGACCTAAATTCGGCGGTAAAGCATCATTTAGTGTTTGTGATTTTGCAACAACATGATTATTTACTTGCTAATATGTGTGATGGTGATAGCGGTTATCGCGTCTTGGTTGTACTTACTACAGGATTGTAAGGACGTCAATCTACCCGGTCCTCGGCCCTTCCCGATAATAGGAAACGCACATTGGTTTATGTCAAAACCGATAAGTGAGTTAATCTTATTTACGTAATTATGATTAGATCAATAAGCAAATATATAATCAAGTGAATTAGTTGAAAAAATTAAAGGATCAAAAAAATCTAATTTTTGGCGATTTTTCACTTTTGGCGAAAAATGGTCGTCGTAGCAATTGAAAAGCTTGAAATTTCTAGTTATTAAATCTTAAAAATATGTAAAAAATTTGATTCTGAGGCGGTACAAAGTGCGCCGGGTCGGCTAGTAATAATATAAATATCCCTTCTGTGAGAACGTTTGTTACTCGTTCGTAAACAAATTCATGCATGCATGCTTTATAGTGCCAGATCTTTTTAATAACAAATCAAATGTATATTTAGTCTGAACTAAATAGGTGTTAGAAATTTTATACCTTATATAACAGGCGATGTTTGTTTGTATGTATGTTCCCTATAAACTCTGAAACGGCATGACCGATTTCGATGAAATTTTCAGGAAATCTTCAAATTAGTTTAGCAAATGATCTTGTGAAATTTGGTAACGATGAGATCAACAGAACTTTGATTTTATTTTTGCATATGTGTCGTTGATCTGTAATTATTTTTATAACCCGCATTATTTTGACAAATGCGTCATGTATTTCCATTTAACAGGGACAGGGAAATTATTCTGAGGCGGTATGAAGTGCACCGGTTCAGCTAGTTCTAATATAACTCAAGCTTTACTACATTTCATTTACGCACTCGCGTAATTCTAATATATTTCATTTTTCAACCGTATATCGTTTTATGTTAGACTTCGCATAACTTTTTAGAGAGTAGACCAATTATGATAATTATTTTTAATGGATAAGATACATTAGGGGTCATAACTCATGACAAAATACGCTAAAAAGTACCCAATTATGAGTAAATGCAAAAACAGATAAATACTTTTGCTATCATATAAAAATATAATATAATTTGTGGTCTAGATCTATGTTCTTAATCTCACGTCACCTATTTAGTAAGCCATTTTCTTTTTACAGATTTCCCGCCAGCCATAAAACGTTTAAAAGATGTTTATGGGAATATAGTCTTTATTCACCTGCTTCACAACAGATATTTAATTTTTTATCACCCAAAACATGTAGAGGTAAATAATTATTTGTCGTAGCACTTAAAATGAACTATTAAATTGTACTCATTTTTTGGTTATTTTCAATCCCTGGTGCATATTTGCATATAATTATTTAAACTGTAAGATGAATAATAAGTAAGTTTTTAAATCACATCTATTAATAAAACTTCCATTATTGCTGTTCTGATTTTTTTAATTTTTGATTTGTTTTTTGGTAAATTTTGTAAGATACATAAATTTGTAAGTTGTTTTTACTTCAAGTTTTAAATTAATTAAGTTTTATAAGTTCGAGTTTACAATTAATTTAAATAGATATACTCTTTATTGTTTGTATACCACACAGTTCAAATGAAAAATAATTAAATATAGAACACAAACAATGGGAGGCCTTATTGCTAAGAAGCGATTTCTTCCAGACAACCAAATTGAGGCAGAAGAACAACACAAATACATTACATATACTTCCCATACATACTATTATTAAAACAACAAAAGCATATAAAAAAGTAGACGCACATATTATTATTAATTACATTACATATCAAGATTAGAAAGATATTTGAGATATATAAAATCCTCTCACTTAGGCTTTATGCATTCTCACACTTGCCACACTGTAATGAAAAAAAAAACTAAAATAACAAAGACGTCTAAGTATCACCATTGCTACCGTTGATGACTAAATTGGAACGCCTGGGTTATATATGTCTCCATCCTCAGATCATGTACCCATGTTCTTAAATTTGATTTTTTTGACAGCACGTAGTGACACGCACTGACTTGTTAACTAAAGGCAGATCATACTATTTCCTCCTACCATGGTTGGGCAACGGTCTTCTCACTTCGACAGGTACGACCCTTTTTAATATATCTAATATTCTAATATGCACACACTGGTATCTTAATTTTAAGTGAAAGAAACAGAGGACACTGGTATTTTTTACAGAAGCATTTTTGGTATATCATTTTTATTTTCTTTTATTTAATGGGTCATACATTATATTCCCAGCTTATTTTGGCATATAAATTTTTATGACAATGTTTTATGTGTAAGACCTATACTGGTAATTTACTACCACGCCATTTTATTACAGACGAAATGTAATAAAAATGGCGTTCGGCACAGACAGTTTTAAATTTTCGGTAAATAAAGGTAATTAAAATCATTTCAATGTTCCTAATGGGCCCCAACCCTTATATGTCCCGTATTGGGCACATGTCTCTTCCCGCAACTGATGAAGGCTTGGAGCATACTCCCCCACGCTGCTCCAATGCGTGTTGGCGAAAGAACTGGTTAGTGGCCAACCAACCAAAATATATCGGATGTACCCCCAAAAGGACTCTGACAAGGTTTAAGTACTGCAATCCCACGAAAACAACCGGGACAGAAGGCTTAACATGTGCTCCGAAGGCGGAAACGCATGAAAATACCACTATTGATCAGAGCCTTCTTGTTACTTGACCGCGCCCGACATTACCTAACTTGCGCGATCTACACTCCTACAAGCCTCAGGGCTGTGCGCGCTTCGTAGGAAATTATATTCATTGTAAAATAAAATTAATAACAACTGCAATTAAAATATCATACCAAGTAAAAATAATAAAGTAATTTAGGAAATTAATCTGATCATATTTTATGTTATTTTTATACCAATAGATTATTTATAGCCTCATTTTATCTCCGCAACTACTTATTTCCGCATGTTTAAATGTCTTGTGGACAATTTAAAATGTACGATTCATAAATGAGATATTACATACTGAGAACATAATTGTCAGTTGACAAAACGGGATAAGGATCATGAATCCGTAAAATTCACACATATTTTATGTATTTTTATTTTTTATCAATAATAAAAACGATATGGGCTATATATAAATCAAGTTCTAAGATGTAATAAGACGATAAGTCAACATGTATCACTGTTTTAGTTGTATTTTTTTTTTACTGTGTTGCCATTTTTCATGTCGCTATCGGAATAAATTCGCTATTTTTGTTATGTAATGTTTCACGCATGACAATGCACTTCAAATATTCATGATAATACTAGAAAAAATAAATTGAGAATACATTAACTGCTGTTTGTATTCATACACTGTTTATGTCGCATGATTCTAATAACAAAAGTATTTAGCAAGTTAGCCGTTTACCAGCGAATATTTCGCTGCTTTTGAACTACATAAAGAGCTACATATCAAAATTATAATTTTATCGCGAAACCACATTGAAATTGCTTTGATTAATAGTTTTAAAATGCCGTAATGCATAAAGGGTATGTGTATATAATCTTGTAATGAAGTGCCAATGTTTGCACGTGTATTTATAAAACATGAAAATGTGATGTGAGTGACTCTGAATTCTTTCAATTGATTGGTGGTCCTTTCGTTTATAAGCAGGAAATATCTGCTGTATTTTTTTGAATCAAAGAAAAAATACATTTTATAGTCTTCCACATTGTTTCTCTGAGCAACAACTAAAAATTACTATTAATGTCCCCTAAAACTGCAAGTCAACTGCGTTTAAAAATAAGGTCAACAGTGACAAAGATAATGTTAGAACGTTTCAAAGGCGTCAAACTTAATTAGTGCATATGTACGACAATTATTCTGTTAAAAAAGTTCTAATTAAATAAGAATTACTCTTTTTTAATTATTATTAGGTAGGTTTGATTTTTTGTGTGTACCCAAATTTATAGTTTAGTTAGAGTCGGGTTAATTAAAAGCATCAAAGAGGAAGACAGGGGATAGCTCTTTCTGGCACAGTCGGGCTAAAATAAGAATTCCAAGGACTTGCCACAGAAGTATGACAATCAATAGAATGACTATCAACAGACAAAAAAAGCCATAGTATTCGATTCAGATCTTCGCATACTACTTGTGTATTCTATTTGAGCATCAAAACCTACTATGCTACTCTAATAATAGATAAAACAAGTATATGTAAGTAGTGTCTAAATTAAATATCTGAAAACTGCATGAAGACCATGTGTAAAAGAGAAATAAATAAAAGATTTTTTTCTAAGTTTAAGTACATAAATATAAGCGCGCACAAACGTCAAAGCGTCAGAATTGTATCGCATTGCAGAAAGCTAACATTTTTACATATTACAATATTCCTTACATTACTTTAATTCAAATAACATTAACAATTTTAGGTCACCGATGGAAAACGCATCGCAAGTTTTTGACGCCGGCCTTGCACTTCAATATTCTGCAGTATTATGTGCCAGTGTTTTTGAAGAATGAGAAAATATTGGTAGAAACTTTGCGAAAAGTCGCCGACGGATCATCAATCGACTTAATGCCTATTGTCGCCTTATACGCACTCGACAATGTTACAGGTTTGTAATTTTAATAGCAGAAGTTTGCGCTCTCGTTTTTGTTTTAAAAGTAAAGGAAAATGTAGCGAAGATGCCGAGAAGTCTCAAGAAGAGTCTCAGTCTCTCTCTTCCTGTTCCTTTTTTATATAATTTTGAGGAAGCACCACGATCCACGATCCAGCATGAAGTCCACCTGATGGTAAATGGTTACTGCCGCCAATTAAGATCATAATCAACCCAAGACAGGACCGCAATTCCTTCTCAGGTCGACCACAAATGCGTTGTTACCCCTGAGAGTACCTCTATATATCCTTCAAACCAGAACACAGCAGCAAGAATTTCTGTTATGAGGCAGAAATAGGTGTGGACCAAGACCACTAGTCTTCGATAATTTTACCCACAAATTTCTCTTACAGAATCCATTATGGGTGTGTCAGTGAACGCACAAAGGGACAGCGAATCCAAATATGTGAAATCAATCGAAGTGTAAGTATTAATAATATTAGAATTTTACTAGACATTAAATGTAGGTGTTAGCAATATGTGGTAACAACTGTACTTTAAGTCTCTATCATTATTCTTACTGAAGTCACAAGAAAATGAATAACACAAAAACCAGTATTTATTATCATAAGCAAGGTAGTAGTGGGTTACATAAGCAGTGGAAAACAGGTGCAGTAGAAAAAAATCCCATGAACAATTTGCCCATGCAAAGTTGCCCATGCAACAAAGACAATTTTAAGTATGATTATCGTTTCATACGTAAAATTGTCATACTCTACTTATAGCATTATTTTACTCTTTAAACTTGATTGCAGCTTAGTCAAAATAATTGCGTTAAGAATACGCAACTCATTTTTAGGAGAGGACTTCATTTTTAACCTAAGTTCACACAGAAAAATTCAGGAAGATGCTTTAAAAATCATCCACCGACACACAAAAGGCGTCATTGAACAGCGACGCAGTGAGCTGGAGAACATTGCCAACACTCAATCAGAAATTGGTAAGTAAACTATTTCATTTATTTTTAACCGACTTCAAAAAAGGAAGAGGTTATCAATTCAACACGTATTCTTATTTTTTTATTTGGTATGTTTCTGGTCGGATCTCTTTGTTAAGACCTATTAAGGTATACCTATAAGGTAAAGCTTATGCTAAATGTAACATTAACAATTTTTTAGTACCCCGTAAAGCTTATACAAAATAAATGGTATATAATTAGAATTAATTTATTCAGTCAGAATCTTTTAAAAATTTTACATACGAATTTAAATTATCTGAATATTCTAAAATTAGATAAAGATTTTAAATATGTAGAATATAGTTTGTAAATTAGAAAAAACAAGCCCGGAAAGTAATAATATAAGGATAAGGTTTTAGAGCAGAAAATTATTTTAGGTATACGTAACAAGTATGCCTTTTTGGACTTGCTCCTGCTTTCGGAGTCCAACGGGAAGAAGATCGATGACGAACACGTTCGGGAAGAGGTCGACACTTTCTTGTTCGAGGTGAGAATAAATAGTCGTGTGATTAGTATTCACGTATTAGCAGCAATAACAGCATAACTCAAAATTAACATTTATAGAACTTCATTTTTAGGTTTGATCAAAATATAACGAATACATTTTAATTTAAGGTCTCTGAGAAACGAACATTGAAAAATAATGGTATCATATAAATTGTGAAAAATGAAATGTTAATAACATCGTTCTTATGGAATGAATATATACATTAAATGTTGTTATAAATTTGCTATCACGACAACATGTTGTAACATAAATCAAACTTTATACAATTTCCTTTGATTCAGGGGCATGATACTACGACGTGGAGTATAAGTGCCACGCTGTATCTCATATCCAAACATCCTGATGTCCAAGAGAAGATACTAGAAGAACAGAAACGCATTCTCGGCGACAATTTGGAGAGGGACCCAACTTATAGGTGCTAATCTAATATATAAAATTCTCGTGTCACGGTGTTCGTACTTGAACTCCTCCGAAACGGCTTGACGGATTCTCATGA
>DWGW01001584.1:0-11052 GCA_018247775.1 Udranomia orcinus
GTGCGCAAACACAGGTGCACTCTCTATTCCCTCACTCTCATGTTTATATTTTAAGTAATATTATGTTAACAATTAATTGGTGTACGTACAATTTACACTTTACAACGTTATATTGCTCTAAAATTGAAACGAAACAAGCAATTATTATATCACATTATAAAGAAGTCACAAATTATACATTTTATAATATCATTAATAGTTCGAGTCGTACACTGAATTATTTCAAAATCGCAGTCAGATACTTGAATTATATTATATACATGCAACCTTTAATAATCAGAAGCTATATACATGGTTATATTAAAATTGCTTTTAAAAGGGGGGATCAGAACAAATCCATATTATTCTAGTGGAAATCGTGTCGTGTAACCATCAGAACGATGGAAGTCGTGAAGACTAAACGTGCCGCGAAACTTCACCAGTTTCTTACTAATATAATTAAGATCAACCCCCTTCTCCCATAGTTCAAATAGCTGTTCAACTATTCGTAACTGCGGCTTCAAATTTATAAGTGCTTTTTGTGTTGAACGATTGGTTTTGAGATGCTTTAGGGTTAAATTGCCATATTTTGTATTAAAAATAATTCGACACATTTAAAGTACAAATGTGACATAAACAAGGGGCCATAAATTACGTCACACGATTTTCATGATTTTTTGACCCCTTCACCGTCCTCGTCACAGCTGGTCACACTTTTGAACCCCCCTCAACAACACAAGAACAACACAAACTGAATTGAATCTATTCAGTTTGAGTGATGTGTTGTTTTGATATTTCTAGTTAAGATTTATTATGGAATGTTACGTCACGATATTTAGAACCCTTTATCACACTTTGACGACCCACTTTATCTTTTAATTATATACCTGACGGGATGACTGAAATATCGCGATTCATAGACGAGAGTGTATGAATGTCGCTATGCTGACGCTAAACAAGCAGTCATGTTATGTCTTCTCTTTGAGATAGGATATTAGCAAGGTTGCATGTCATCGACAGATCTGAATCAAATCGCATCCTCATGACGGTAGAGATGTGCCGTTATACCCACCTCATGATCCAAATGAGTCCTTATTCTAGAATTTTAATTGATTAACAAAATGTTAATTAGGTAGAGGTACCGTAAGTAATTAAAAAACAAACAAAATCTAAACCACAGACCTAACTTGCCTTTATAATGTTAGTAGCTTTTATAGAAGTCGTAGCAAAAACAAACGCATGTCGACAGCAAGAACTAATAGAATACCCGTAACTATCTGCAAACGGTTTATTTGTACAGTGAGAGAAGGGAAATAAAGAAACGGGCAGTATCGTTAAGTGCTTCAAACAAAACAATCAAACGTTCTTTCTATTTGTTTTAAAACATTTGTAGCTAGTTCATTATCTTCTAGTGTACTCTTTATTGATTCTAGCTCTCAATCGTTTGTATTACAATCTGTTTACTTTCTATTTCCAAAAGCAGTTTATGTTTCTGTCTGAATTTATCTTTCTAATTATGTATCAGAAAAAATACGAACCCAGAAAGCACTATTCAATCATTTATTATTGCTTCATAACTGCAGTAGTAAGATAAGGTAGGCATGAAAACGTAGGCTAAGTTAAAGGAGGCACAATTGACGAACCGTTCTATATTAACGAAGTTTTATCTAGGCCGACCACATATATGTTGCTACCCCTCACAACTAAGTTGGAACGACTCTGTTAATTGTGTCTTCTTTACTTCAAACCACACAGCAGCAAGAACACTGCTCTTATAAGGCAGAATAAGTTTTCGCGGTGGCGCCCCTGGAGACGGACCACGGAATGTTCTACCACCATCTGGTCGTGGACTACTTAATATATTATCCAAGTCCAAGTTCAAAACACACCTAATAAACTAAGTAAAATATTGCTATGAAATTCCATTTCTAAAAAAGTCATTGCAGGAATAAAACTACACAGGTCGGGCGTCATTTTGTAAAGTGCCGTAGAACAAAACAAAAGGTACCATTGTAGATACAATTGTAGTTTGTAGTAAGGTGTTAGCTAGAAAATACACTTTTAAAACAAAATGCGAAGCATTTTTTAGAACAGACTGTATTAGCTACATTGTAATATTTTTTAATTTTACTAACTTAGAAAATACATTTCCTTAAAATACAATGGTAATGGTAATATGTAGACTATGTAGGAATAAATAGCGTTGTGAAAAGGAAAGGTATAAATGTATGTGCGAGTGCATGTGTCTGTGTGTGTGTGTTTGTATGTACGAGCTTGTGTGCATGTGTGTGTTTTTGTTTATGAAGAGCTTTATCACATATAAATGATCTAAAACGGTACGTCCTGTAGGTACTGTCAATAATGTTGAACGTCGGGTGCGATCGGGAGTAGGACCAGCAAAAGCTCGCTTCCGCGCTTCGGGAGCACGCGCGGGTTCCGGCTGTTTTCGATACACAGCTGTCGTGATGCTCTGAAAACATCCGACAAGTGGTTATCCACTTACCGGTGCTTCCGCTCATCCACGCTGAAGCAAATGTGGAGTATTGTTTCCCTCAGTTTTAAATAAAATAATAATCGTAAATTACTTCGGTCGAAATTTTTAAGAGTAGTTATAAATGAATAAATGAGATAATAAAATAAGAGAAATGGAATCATATTTATCGGCCAAGAGATGATTGTCCCAGTTAACAGAACTAATAAGGGATAATATAATTGATAGAGTTTTACTTTGAGGACAAATTGATGATAAGCACTGTGATCCCTCACATAGTAAGGTAAGATGGCTAAACGAATCAAAACTTAATACTATACAACAGTATATGGCAACCTAATTGAATAAGATATTTGTCGAATATAAAAATCACAAATAATTAACTATGACAACATAAGAAAAGAAGGAATTTGCAAAGAACAATGCTACAAAGAGATCAACATAACATATCTGTGTTCACATTTTTAAAGCACTCGTTAGGCGCTGAGGCGGTCGTTTGATCAGCGACAAAGTTGCGAATTACGACAACAATGGGGATCATCTCCATATTGAACTCAATTTGGGCGACACTTTGAAGCGACGCGTCGACACGTTATTATACCCGCGGCGGAGCCCGGTCCGCGCCCGCCGCAAGTCACGGGCGGATACGTATATGTCGTTTAACATAAACCAATGCGTGTTAAAAGTAAAAAACAGCCATGTAAAAACAGCTGTAATTGAAAATAATGCATAAATCTACATACTAAGGTCTAAGATGGATTTCATAATTTACAAAAACATAGCTGCATATAACATAACGTGGTTGCATTTATATATAACCTACATAATTATGTTTAAATATTTCTCCCTGATTTGTGTACAGATTGTAGAATTTAAAATATTAAGAATATTATATAAAGGCACAGTTTATAATAAAGTAATAAAATTGGCCGCTTATAGTACTTAAATAGTTTCATGTTCCTAATGATATGAAAACGCTCATGAAATCGCGGCATCTCCTCCCTCAGAGCGGCTAAATCACTCGGCATAATTGTGAAGAGCTTCCTAACTTCCCGTTGTTCGTGACAAAAGATGCGTATTGAGTTCAGTCGGCGGAGTACGATTGTGTTCCCGACGCTCGATATCTGGAACATTGGTACTAATTGCTTTATTAACTCTTCCTGTGCATGACAACGTGATGGTAGCGAGCAAAGCTCACTTCATAATAGGGGACAGAAGTCTAACTTCATCATACTAATTTTTGTTCCAGAATTTAGAAGATTTAGCAGCATAGCATGATGACCCTTTCACCATTGAGTACTTGATAATAGATTTGAACATTGAAATTTATGATTAGTATACAGGTGAGCATAAATCATAAAACAAGCATATTAGATATAAGCATTAATATGTACAAAGTACCTTTGACCTACAACGAGATGAAAGAAAGAACGAGAAGTATTAAGGTAATACCACATTAGTAAAGAATCACAAACAGCAAAGAGGAAGACCTTTGCTCTAATCTCTCTAAAAAAAGGTTGATTAATCTTGGAAAGTTCTACTGAATATTAAAATGTTATTTGTTTCAAGAGTTTCAAGAATATTCAGTTGAGAAAATGTCATTGGGTGGTTTTAAATTCTAAACTTGGAGGCTCTATTTTATCAAGGCATCTTCTAGTATTTATAGAAAAATAATAAAAAATATATATCTTATTTTATATGCGGAAAATATTCCGTAGTTTAAGTAGATGTGAGGTGGCCTATCAAACAGAAGGGTAGCCTATCAAAATTTCTTTCATTCTATCTGACATGTGACTGACGCGCTGTATGTGAATGGCTCGGCTGAGATATATTTTTTCATGTTACGTGACTCGACTATCGTGATATGGCTGTTTATCCTTACGCATATCTCTCTCATCTACACTTATCAGTGTCTTCGTACAATTTGTGGAGCTTTTAAGCTCGTGTTTGTCTTGCAGTTTATTGCTTATATCTCCATCAGCACACGTATACAATACAGTAAATATTTTTCGATTGGTTCGAATTTGAGAGGATTAATCAATTGACACACTTTTATAAAAGTTATGTATCTATTATATCTAAAAAAAATAGTTATTTCATATGTTATATTATTTCATGCTACTGCTACTGTATAGGTTTTTAATTGATTAAATGATCGTCTTACTATTTTGCCAGTTTAAAACGTAAATAGTAGGTAATCGTGAGTCACAACTCACTTGTTGCAATAATAAATGCTTGATGTTGTTAAGTTAAATGACAAAAAATAACTGTTATCGGAGCCGTTAATAAAATAGTCAATAAGCACTTCCCGTAAAATGTAACCCGTTGAACGGACAATAACGAGCGCCATAAAGAATCATGGCGTCCATCGCGAGAAAAAATTAAACAATTGCAAAACGAATCGTTTCACGCTCAATGGATTTTAATTACGTACAGACAAAACCAATTGAACTCTTCATACAGTTTTATTAGATTCAGAGCCGTTAGTGACCTGCCCAACTGGGAACGGATGGACGATATACCTTAAAATTAAACGTTACTGTAAAATATATGAAATATTTTCTAAGATATTGTGTTAAAAATTATAGTTGCAGTTATTATTTGGTAAATCAGAAACATCGTCGAGTAAAATAGCACGGAAAAATACAGCTTTACGAGTAAAAAGGGAAATTCATCGGCAACCATTATATCCTGTTCAATCAACTCGTTCCGCTCTATCAACTCATCTTGCTCAATCTTGCATCGAAGAGAACAGAATCATAGACGCCAAAGTTGTTAAATTCAAACTTCGTTTTTGGTCAGTACATAGGCATCAAATCAATTACTTTTATAGAAACCGTAACAGAAACTCGTTGGTAAGTACATTGAGTAAGCTCTGTGATACATCAACCCAATAAAAAGGTGGGTATTGTTGAGCCTTGCCTGCTTATGAGATTAAATGTTGGCACTCACTTGTTCGTTATAATGCAGAAGTAGTCACTTTAGTCTGTTAGAAGTGCTTTATTTGTTCAGCGTACGAAGTTTCCTCGAAATCAAATTTGAATATAAGAAATCTATTATAAATTTACTATAAGTATAGTTCAATTAGGAAAAACTTTGCATACAAAGCAAGCTTTATAAATTGAATCAACATAGATATTGTAAGGGCTGTATTGTAAAAGTTAAAAATCGTCGCATCGAAATATGCAAAACAATAGAAACATTTCGTATTTTCATAGCTCGTGTAATGAGACTCGTTTCGCCGTCGTTCGTGTCAAAAGCATTCCTATCCTCCATTTGAATTTTGTAATTATTTCCTCGCTAACTTGCGTTCCTAGTTTCCGCTAGGACAAGTCCTCTATCCACCCGAATAGCGTTAATTAGACCCTAACCTTTGTCCGTGCAATTACCGGAGACCCTAAAATAATATTCCACTTAATTGCGAAGAGTTTCAACTGACATACATTGAGTTTTATTGAGCAACCCTGTCGAATTAAGCCGTTCCAAGGGACATTTTCTCCCAATAAAAGGATCTCAATTGAGCCTGATGTCGTTAACAGGGTAGTTAGCAGAACATGTTGGGATATTGAGTCGAGCTTAGTGAGCTTTGGGCAGCTTTCGCTAGTAAACACGTTTATTGACACAATTTCCCAGTTAAGGTACACTAATTGAGAATTAAAAGTAGACGCGGTTGTTGATGAATCCGTTAACGCCAAATTAGTAGGAGACTTGGGAATTTCAACGTTTCAATTACCTACGTAATTTGGTTCAGGTAAATGTATTTCAGATGAAATATAACTCATTATTTTGTTTCGTCTTTTACAAATAAATTACAGTTTTCTTTTACTTTTAATGGATCACTACATTCACTAATTATTTTTCTTATATTTTAAAAATATTTTATTTTGGTGTTTATTTTTTTCCCTTCTTCATCGTAAGACAACAAACCTTAAGAACCGCATGTTATTGTCAAACGAAGCCACGTGAAATACTTGCAATATTATTAATATTATTGCAAACAACTGTCAAGAAAGACAAGGGTATCTCATTTCAAATGGTTTGAATTGACCTGGTTCTGAAATGTTTGTTAATTTGTTTAAGCCGGAGGTTTTCAATTGATAGATAGTTATCCAAATCCAAATATTAATTAAATTGAAGAGTCTTGAATGCCCTAGAATATAGATATTAATATAAAAAACAGAATAAATTAGTCACTAGAAAATGACAAAAAATGTTCTAATTGTTAATAAAAAATATCAAGAACCTTTACATATTCTGTATCCATTCATTTAAACGCCTGTTACATTGTCAACATAATGTCTTTCGAACGATTTAATCTTTCGAAAGTATCATCACAGGACAATTAACTAATTAACAGAATCATGAAAAGCGGATGAATTTCTAGTGAAACTACATTTGGAAGCAATCTAACTATTATTATTAAATTTGTCGAACAATACAGAGTGATATTCTGACAAAATATTCAAATTACTCGCCATTGTCTTCCGACAAGGCTCGACCTAATGCCTTCGTGCTTCCGGAAGCAAATTAATTTGCTACTTTGCACCAGTCGACACAATAGAAGTTATCTAGTTTATATCGTTTCTGACAAGTCTCTCTATCATTTGTCATCTCTGCTGTTACTTAGTTTACAGAATCTTTGAGTTCGTAAATATCTAAAGCATTTTTGAAACACTGAGAACTTGTTCAATCTTTGTAGTTCATGAAATTGATTCGTCGCGGGAAAGATAGTACGAGAAGGTGATGTAAAGCATACATGCCTACTAGCGCTCTCAACTATAACATCCATACGGCATCTGAGGAGTTCAACAAATTTAAACTACGGTCTTATGACAAGAAGAGATGCAGTTTTCAGTTCAGAATTTCCGACATCAGCTAAAAATAAAATTGCAGAACTATTTCGGAGCGATTCGGTTTTGTTCTTAGTTTGATATCTTGGCAACTTTGGCAAGCAAGCTGCTTTGCTCCGGACATTTCACATACCGAAATCGGCTTATCATTTCACAGTTCTTCCACAAAAATATTTGTGCCAATATTTCTGCTTTCTCTTTAGAAATTAAATTCGTTGTTCCATCCTCCTAACGGAATTGCTGAGGTGTGCGACAGGTTGCAGTCGCTCCGCTGAAAAATCCTCTCAAATTGTGGGCCCGTTACCATCAAAATCAATTTGATTCTGTTGTAACAAATTTGACGTATCTCGTCCGTTATTTTAACGACTTCGGATAAAATGGGGTGAGACCTGACGCGTAAATGTTAAGCTATTCATTTAAAATGTACGTGGATGTCAGTGACAGCCTAATGCATGTAAATC
Source organism: Udranomia orcinus (assembly GCA_018247775.1). Taxonomy (NCBI): domain Eukaryota; kingdom Metazoa; phylum Arthropoda; class Insecta; order Lepidoptera; family Hesperiidae; genus Udranomia; species Udranomia orcinus. Next base: position 7,782 of record DWGW01001584.1, read on the forward strand.
GTAGCCAAACTCCAAAAAAATTAGGTCGATTTATTTTAGATCAACGCGTAATAAATCATCATAATCCATAGTTTTTTACCATACCATACCAGTTTACTATTTAGTTTACCTTTTAAAGCATATTTATACCCAAATATGTTTTAATATTTTCATCAAACATATTCAAATAATATTTTAAATTTATAGATTAATCATGATTTTACCAACGGAGAAAAACACGACGAAGGATTCCGTTGTTCTCCAAAGTAGTTAATAAAATCAGAATAAATCCAAGTATCTTATTTAAATCGGATTTAACTGGAATTACAATCACAAATTATGATGTATAAAAATAATGTCCATCGCCTACCATTATATCTATCGGTGATAATAAAAGTAAATTATTTGTGCGCAAAGACATATTTATGAATGACGATTACAAGCATTTTTAAATCTTTTTATGCATTATTTTATCCCTCAATAAATTGCGCAATCTCATCCATCACATCGCGATAAAACACCAAACATGATTGATACGGCAAAGAATTTACCAACGATGTATCATATTTAAAGTAATAGGGTAAACGTTATATGCCAAAACGACATTTGCGTCAATGTATTGTCGCGAGCAATTTATCAATCAATGGGAAATTACTGTTAACAATTGCAAGTCATATCACACTTCCTGTCGCTATCGCACCACTGCCACGCCAATTTCTGTCTTATGATACCAATGTTTACGCAATAGAGACATACTTAATCCTAGGTTTTCAATTTGGACTAAATTAGTCAGGGTTCAACGCGTTTGTGGTCAACAAAAAAAAGAAAACTTCGGTTTTAACTTAGGTTGATTAAAGATTTCTATAGGCAGTAACCACTTACATCAGCTGGCTTACATGATCGTTTGTTACCTTAATATTATGAACAATTGGAGGTATTAGTTTGTTAAAAGGATTTCATTACGGATTTGGATGAATTTTTTTTTATATCCCAATCGGAACGCCATACGTCACGCATATTTCGTCTCGCTGTTTTGGGTGGGTTGGCGAGCTATCGATCTGAAGCTCATCTCATGAAGTTTATTGAATGCTTTCAAATTCCCGTATGGACTAAGTCAATATTTACAGTTTCCCATGACCCCAGGCCTCTACACATGCCACGGGGCTCCAGCGATTATACCTGCATTCTCGCTTCCACCATATAAGCCATAGTTGTTAAAATGTAACATCAAGAAAACATCCAAACATGTACTAATTTTTGATGTTTGATTAATACAATTCTCTGAAATACTATTATTTCATAAACATCTCTTATTAGGTTGTTAAATACATGTAAATTATGTATATCCGTATAATATGAAACGTAAGAGATAGAAATACAAATAAATGGTTTTAGTATAAACTTTTGAACTTTTGTTGTCCAAAGAAAGTATTTTACGTACGTCAAGTATTCTCATTTTTCCATAATTTCAATATAGAAATTCTTCGGTAGCGAGGCGATGCAATATAAGTCATGCATTAAATTTTACAATTCATATTTTTAAATTCAGTTCAAATTGCGAAGGAAGCGTGCGCGGCCGCGCAAATTGTGATCTGTTTGCATCTTTATGCATGTGAGTATGCGTGTGTATGTGCGTATGTGTGCGTTTGAGTGTGTGTTCGTATGTATATGTATGTGAGCTACGATTTTCATGTCAAAATCTTATAATCTTATAGTCTTGGACTTTGAAAACGAGCAATAGATGGAGTGTTAATGCTAGCGAACAGATTTGGTTCAGACAGATTTAAATAACATATATAAGTTACCAGTATATCCGACTCAGCGTTGGCGAGGCTTGGTATCGTATGATTTAGGAGGTTTATATTTGTGTTAAACATAAATATAAGGTTAGGTAATAAATATTACACAATTTAAAATCAATCGAATTGAAACGAAATTTTTTACATTTTATTATAATAAGATTAACAAAATTCTAAAAGCAGCAGAAAATTTGCGATTCGTTGCTTCAAAAGACGATTCACATTGAATTCTACCTACCTTTGGAAACTAAAGAGTATTTCAATAAATTTTATTATGTAGCACGGTGCTAAAGTAGTAAAGTGAGCGGTTGAATAAATTTTGCGAGCTTTAGAGTAAATCAAGGCGAATTTTCAGTAAATACCCGCAGTGCTCCTGTGTGGACGATTATCGGTAAACGATTTGCTCTATAGAATAGAGAACACACATTTCTTAGTTGGCTGGCGAGAATAAATGGTTCTGAAAATTCTAATCCTGCCTAAATATAAACGTGAATATATGTTTGTTTTTACTTTACATGAAACTTTTTGTTTTGATTTTTAATCGGAGGTGGAAATGCTACCCAATCTAGTTTTTCTTTATGCTATGTTATAATATATCTTCTTCTATCTTCAGGTTAACAAAATTGCCGTAGTCAATGAGAGTGAGTATAATAACAAAAATCTTTGGCACGTATATTCAACAAAATGTATGGGTCCTCAACATTTATATCTATATATATATAATAGATCAATGAGTGATTGCTGTCTGTACACGGAAAACATTTAAGAAAATAAATTTTAGGAGTGTTTATCGAAGAATCGAACCCAAAAATTATATTTAAAATTTTTGACTGTGAGTTTGTGCACGCTGATCCTATTTGAATGCGGTTTTCGATGATGTATTGTGGTAATCTTTACTTACGTATCTTTACTTTACGTTAATGTGGTAACATTTAGTGTTTGTTTTATAATAATAACGTTGTGTCATAAATAATTTGAAGGCGAAGTGCGTCTGGTTAGTAGGTATTATAAGTGTATTAACAATTTTCAATCTTTTAAACAGAATAATACCAAAAACAGCGTGGTATGTGCTCCAAGGCTTGTCCACTAAAAAGACAAGAAGTATTGCAGCAGAAGCTGACCAATTTATCAACGAAGAAATTTACTACCTTTAAAAAGAATTTGTTGTTCTACCCTCAAATTCATAAAAATATAAAGGTAGTTTGAAACGAAACGGCCCCGTTTCCGCTGGACCGTTTGGCAAAAATATTTTCTGGCTTTTATATCGATTTGCTTTTTCGACTAAATATAGAGAAAGAATTGTTTATTGGAACTGAAAAGAATTGTCGGTTCGCACCGACAGCTGCAAATTGGATAAATCACTATTAGAAGCTTTCAATGTTGATTGAGGGTTTGTAATATTGATTGCTATAGACTTTTTGTTTTGATAAAAATGATACGTCTTTTTTATTTGTTATTGTTCGGTTAGAGAATATTATCATCTATGATTAGCC
>DWGW01001585.1:0-11051 GCA_018247775.1 Udranomia orcinus
TAAAACAAAAATGTATTTGGCATTTTCTATATAATATCAATAAGCTGCAATACATTAGTATTTCATAAAATAAATTAAATTTTTTACAAAGTATCTCATAAAAAGTATAGAAAAAAGAAACTTAAGTATCTATTTAAATTGTGGACATTTTATTTCATAGTGCAATATAGTTCCATGACCCTTCTCAAGAGATCGCTTCTAACAAACAAATGCATCTATGAAACTAGTGCAATGAGAACGAAGTAATATTACTTCTACGTAACTTTACTTTGAAAAAAAAGAACGTTTTATAAAATTCTAGACGAGGAAAATACTTAAGAGTACGTTAGACGTAGAGGCAGGTTACCTACTTGACAATTGTATGCGACGTTAGCTCGTAGCCACGTTATTACCTAACTAGGTCTTTGAAGAAGGGCATAATGTTTCGCTCAAACAGGGACAAAGAGGTCGCACATTAAAACGTAACAAAAGACCTGAGACGCAGTGGGGTTGGCTCATCAGAAAGATTGATACATTCGCTATGTAGGTGAGTCTAGTTTGGTAGGTAGCTGGCTACAAAGCCTTTAGAAATATAGGTGCGAGTCACACCTCCCTTGCTTTTAGAGAAATTGTAGGCGCTGTTTAGCGCTTCATCTTGACTAATGATAGATGCATACATGCACAGCCACAACAGTGCAGCATATTTCGTGTATAACACGAAATGCTGCACTTATGTGTGTGCTGTGAATATTATTCGTGTTTTATAGCTAATCCTAAAACAAACTTTGATTATAAGAAATAAGGTTCAATATTCCATGACAACTAACAACTTCATAACACTTAACCTAATTATGACATCTATATTTTGTCTTTTAATCTGCACTTATACATCAATAAGTGCAGACTATTGGGTGTCAAAACGAATGCCCATTTCATATCAGTCTAGAACTATAGTGGGTATATACTCTATAATAGAACTATAGACTCTGGACTCTATGGTCCAAATTCAAAAACACATTTATTGGTTGCACTTAAAGGTAAATTCTCGCTAATGACATACGTTTGAGGAACATTGAAACATTATTCCAACCACAACAACGTGGTGAACAAAATATAAAAGACCGCACTAGACGAGTTCTACCACCTGGCATCTTATTTGATCTTTGTGAAACTAAATCAAACTAACTGCTTATTTGTGCAAATAAATCTTGTGACGTAAATGGAGCGGCCAGAGGAGAGCTCTCAAAACAGTCGCCAAGCAAATATTCTTTGCGAGACCTTTGATAAAATCTGTTTTCCCGATCACGGAGTTTCCCGTAACTCTTTGAGAGAGAGCGGGTGCACTTCTCAATTGCTCGGACAGTAATTTAATTAAACTGAGTGCACATTACAGATGCCAAAGAGGTAAAAGTAGGGTTGCTGCTTTTACCTCTTTGGCATGCCCGCTCAAGTTTTCTTAGATACGAACTTAAGACCGTAATAGCTGATTTAGTCAACAGTACAATATTTTACCGAATTTAATGTATTTTTTATAAGCTACATTTCGAAACACCGTTTTAGCAGAGGCGTCATGCCATGTCAAGTAGGGCATTTTTATGTTTTATTTTTTTATTTTATGTAAATATTTTTTTTAATTGAAAAAAATATCTTATTTATATACAGCGGTAGTAGTCCCGCTAACCGCTCATAGCTTTATGAAATATTTTTAAACGGCAAATTGACGTTCTTCGAACATAAAATATTAAAACATGTAATAGTAGTAGGTAGTTACACCCTTTTTAAATTACAGCTTCGTCTAATGCAATATTTTGTTTTATGTTTTGATTTAGGTGACAATAGCAGCCCTAGGTTGGAGTTAGGTAAACTGAAATCTGTTGTCATTCTCCTACAAACTGCCTTGTATTTGAACTAAATACAATTCCTGACAATTCCGTCTTTCAAAGACTAACGGTTATTACGTTTCAAACAAAACGTTGTCGCTTCGTTGTCCTTATTTGTCAACATAAAAATCCATGACATAATTTTATTGCAGGAATATCTCGTTTTGAACCTCTCAAAGAGCTTCTTTCAAATAAGCGGCTTATTTGTAAATACAGCAAATAATTAAAGATATGTTTTATTTACTTTACAAATAGAAATACAGAGCGTACATATCGAGGCCAGATCATTAAAAAAATTGGTTACCACAATATGTAAAAGATTGATGTTTGTTGTTTGTGTTTTTTACACGATACACGGCTTTTAGTTACTAATAGGTATCTACAAATTTTCAAGCAATCTCAGCATGTATAAACAAACATCCGATTGACTTCGAAATAAGACGATTTTTATACATTAGAATATCAAGCTTGTGAATGTTCTACACTAAAGGGCTTCAGAACATGAAATGTGCAAGAGCTTCAGCCAAGATTGATAATCAATAAATCATTAACCAAAATTGCAGCGCGGTCTAGTCGCCCTCTCCGTTGGGCACACTGAAAGCTGGTTCCACACTAATTAACTGCATTTAGGGCTCTGAAATATTTACACTACACTACCAACGTACCTACACGGCGCGTTAATTTGCAATTTGCTCAACACAACGTGCCAATTCAAACTTAATCCTCTAGCGCCGACGCTCGCACCTACGGCAGTGTTGCGGGAAATTTTAAACCGAAAACCTACGCGAGCTATCTATTAGCACACTCCAAAAATGAAGAGGACATCATTACGAGGTCTGTGTATTCAATGCTTATTTGAATAGTGAATAGCAATATTTAAGGCTTAAATGTAGAGTAGACTTCTTTGTAGTTCGCCGACACTGCTATTGCATATTTTAATAGCAGTAATACAGCTTATAATTTCTGTCAAAAGAGGTAATCGTAATTTCTGTCTAAAACTCTTATTCACTCTTATTTCAACCTTCATACATAACATATGCTAATAGCACTAGTAAGTAAAAATGAGATAATTGTTATATTAGAAAATGAGTGATATTAAAATTATATTATCAGATTTCAATCAAAATCCAGATTGGAATCTTATAAAATAATTACAATTTTGAAAACAAAAACTGTTTTAAGTATCCGTATAATATCGCTTCAAGAAGAGTCATTAAAACTCCGATACTTTATTTAACGACGACAGTGACACAATTCTTGATGCAATGTGGCTCTAGACCCGAATAATGAGGTCAGACAAATCAGAAAGCCAGTTGCTATCTGCTAGCAGATATAGCTCCGTTTTTAAACCGAAAAATGTATTGTAGGTACAAGTACATTAGCTACTAAAGCGATTAGTTAGTATACGTATTATACATAACTCTAACGCCGTCAATGTATTGGAAACTCGTTGTCAATATTGTCTCAGTAAATAGCGAAAGCTGAAGACCCCAATTGTTCACAACATTTATCGTACGCCACGAATGTATCTCTGTAATAAAGCAGTGTTTGTACACTACTTATAGATAGAGTTGTGGCATACGAAGCCGCTTAGATGTCAGTTCGATCTGTTTCTACCCCCCAAAGTTATGTAATACAAACGAGGGTATTTCAAACGGTAGGTTATTTGAAAGCATTATAGTTACGATCGGTTCGTACACAAACTGGTTGAATAATAAGACAAAAGGATAAACAAATTTGAAGGTGGTAGAACTCTTTACGATACGGCTCCGGAGGCACCACAGCCGCGCATATTTCTGCCTTATAACAGCAGTGCTCTTGCTGCTGTGTTCTGGTTTAAAAGATTTGGTAAGGGAAAAATATCGAATCAAGGCGTTCTATCTTAATCTTAAGGGCTTTGTCTTGCGTTGCAGTGAGCATTTACTATTAGATGAACTGCGTCCTCGTTTGCTACCTCAATGTTTTAAAAAAATCGGGTCTTACTATTTATTTTTTGCAATAACGTAACCAATTATAGAGTTTAGAGGAATAAAACTTTCTCGTACAATAACCATGACAATTCTCTTTATTTCATGACATTATTAACGTTATTTCATCGCGCTAGATTTCAACAAAGCCCAACGAATGTTTCAGTTTGATCCTATTGTTTTCAGGCAGATGCTCTGGTGTATACAGCCATTGTTTCTATTATTACTTATTCATAATTTCAAGTCAATCCTTGATATGATCAAACAATTCCAATGAACTGTTAATAGAAAAGAGATAAAGTATGATGATAATCACATAAATGACGTAATAATTATTTCTTTCATAATTAAATTATTATTTCGGGAAGCTTGCCGGTATTGAGGACTTTTTTAGTTCTCAGTTCAGTTCTGATATTATTCGATTGTAAATATCAATATCCGTGCTAATATAAATTAATTGTGGATATCCATAACCTCCCGTAACTTTAATAAAGTAACGTAATAAAGCACAAACAAATATTGACGAAAAAATGTTATTTTTAAAATACTAAAAGCCGCAAAAATTCACTCAGCTCAGGAAGTGCACAGGAATAGAGCTGCCAGAATTTCGTTTAGAATAAAGCGATCACTAGTTAAAGCTGGCTAAGGCAGATACTTTAACGTGTGATCTCACACGCTGCACTAGATGCGGCGCCGATTTGCATAACCGGACGTGTCCCGAATAAAATGGAAATGACTACGCAGCTTAGCAAGCCAGTACGTGCCGAAGCGCTTTTGCCCTACATGCTATCGATGCTGCTGATTCGATCTACGATCTACGACCAACTAGACTTCGATGCAAATCTCCTTCGCTCGTGTATAGAAGTTCGTGACGTGTCGTTTTAGATTAGCTGAGAGAATAAGGTCTTAAGTGGACGTAATTAGATTTATCCTAAAGGACACATCATATTCTTCGTATTGAAAAGGAATCTACCTGAAAACTGTCGTGCAATGTAGTGTAAATGGTGTATATAGAAATCCTTTTTAAAAATTATTCAGTAATTTTTATTCTCTTTAAATAAGTTTATTTAATGACAACGACATAAACGAATAAGTTCTCTTCATTTCCCTCGCAATAATTAACAATGTGTACAAACAATAAATCTAGGCAAAAACTTCTTCTTCAACTTAATCTGCCAAAATTGAACAAACATGACAATGGGCTAAGTCGGAAAACCAGAACGTGTGTTCGTAACAGGAAAGTGACAGTATAATTTCAATTAATTATCATTTGGTTGATAAATGAGGCTCGGGGGCGTCATCTTGGCTGAAACCGTGAAACTTGACGACATTTTCACCCCAAAGTGGCAGCCGCCGCCCCAGCCTTTTGAATTATGTATGCTTTCAACTTTTTGTACGTTCGTAAATGTGTAAAATATATTCAGATACGTCACAAAGTAATACCACGATCAATAATGAAAGAAGGGAAACTAAAACTAAATGCGCTTGGCTGCTTTAAATTGTATGAATAAAATCGTGAAAAGCTCCAGTTGGTAATAAGATACTTATAATGTTCTTTTATAGACGTTTGTTTTAAATTCTAATGCAGAAACCAATGAGAACCGTTCGGTTTACTAATATACATAGACGCTCAGTTGTATCTAATATTTATTATTATTTATTCGTTAAATATCTTGTATGTCTGAAAAGGATGCCTTGGTCCATGACCCATTTGTGAACATCAAACTTTAACGGAAATTAATTCCTCTCTGGAGCAATACGTATGCAATGCAATTCCGGACATACCTAACTACTTGAACGTGACAGGTGTTCGACATGAGAGTAGTTCAACGTATAACGAGAAAAGCAGCGATATCTATCCAATATATATACAACATATATACAAAGTATTCTATAGATATAGAAGTAACTTGTATAATTATAAAAGTACTACTAAAATACTACTACTAGTACTACCATCCCCAAAATGTAAAAAGATTTAAAGAGATATACATAGAGGAGGCATCACCAAAATTTACATTTAAAAAGTTTCATCCAAAGAGTAAGCTTCAAGTTTGACACGTATCAAATATATTAAATCTTTAACTTAACTTCAATGAACTTCTTCCAGTAACTTCTGCTTGGTATTAATTCGCAGATTGCAAATATCTTCGTCGTAGTCGAGTGTCAAATTTCTCTGGTTGTACACGGAACAGAAGAAACTACGTCTTTTAGGAAATAAGAAATTTCTCCCGCCAACACAGAAGCAGTAATGGAGTGTCAATAAATGGTGTACCGATTTGTAGTACGAAGTGGCAGACTGGCAGCCACTTCGCAGCGAACAATGACTTTAGCAGCGGATCGAACTCAATTTCACGCGTGATTTGTGCACTTTTATTTCATTTCCACCTCAACTGAACCGCTGTCGGAAAACTTCGATCTTGGATAAGATTTATAACGAAATGATTCGAAAATAAATTGTTTTTCGTGCTATACTAATCTTAAGGACAAGGTTCTTTCTGTATAAGGCCACGTCGTCTCTCCCACTGGGGATAAGTATTTCGAAATAAACAAGAGTTAATTAGAGATTAAATACCACGGTCTACCTAGCATGTTTATTATATAGTTAATAAACTATGATTATAAATTCGAATGTTCGTTTATTTAAAGGTCTCATGTCCCGACATCCAAAATGTACATGAAAAATCGGACCAACCATGTTTGTTTAGCAACATAGTATCAAGATGTATAAACATCTCTGCAAAGTGTCGCCATCTGCGTATTTTCGGTGACATAAGACGAGTATCAAGTCAGACGAATTTATAGTATCAATTCGTATAAATTTTATCACGTTTAGGGTGTACATGAAAAATCCATCCATGTTTTTTCCGCGACATAGTACCAAGACGTATAAACATATCTCTGCAAAGTTATAGTGTCTTCAAGAAACGACAAGAAACTTCCCTAGGTCATACCAGGTCGTATTACTTAAAAATCTGGGTTAAACGAGCTTTGCTGCTCCAATTTGCGTAGGAACATAATTTAAAAATTCATTGCATAAATTTTTTGTGGCACTTTGCATTCTAAGTAGGTAAACTTATTTAAAACCGGCATAATTTTTGAGAAGCTTTATTTAATTATACAAATAGGGTTTTGAATTTTTTGTGTAAGTTGTTAAATTCAAGTAGATGGTACCGTATTACTAAATACGTGAGTATTTATTTATTACATTTATTTATATGAGAAAGAGTTTACCGGTATAAATATATGCTACCTAAGATTTCGTAGACCAAGACCTTTTTTTTATAATTTTTGATGATAAGTGGTTTCAGCTGTGATCAACCCAAGACAGGATTGAAGGTATTTCTTAGGTCGACCACAAATGTGCTGCTACCCCAGAGGACTAAGTTGGAACGCCTCGGTTAAGTGTATCTTACCACACGCTTCAAACCAAGCAACAAGAATTCTGCTATCAAAAGGCAGAAATAGATATGGCGGCGTTACCACCTCAATTGGACCATAAAAGATTCTACCACCAAAAAACTAAGTCTCAAGAAGGACTTCAGTTAGTTGGAGACTTGACGAGCTCAGGTCCAGTCAGTCCAGTTAGAATATCTACACAGTTGGACCTTTAGCAAACCGAGAGCCTTTGGTTTTGCTTACAACCACATAACTATTCTAGGATGCTGCCCTAACAAAGCAACTCACCATCATGTTTAACCTACATACCGTGATGTTTGAGTATGAAGCCGTTACACGTGTTTCAGCAGTAAGCTATTATGGCCGCGTAACTTGACAAACAGAGCTTCGTGCACGTCGCGCGGCTCAGGGTAAAGTCGAGACGACATGTTGATATATTGAGTTGCTTTGTTAAGGCGAGCGGGTAAACAGACGCAGCCCGAACCCCTCAGATAACATTCTCCTGCAGGAGGCTACTAAATTACTTTTATCTCCGACTCGCACGCACTCGCGGGCTTGCGACTTTGAAAACTGAAATCTTGATTAAGCGTAATAAGTTACTTTTGTTTTTGTTTTTCTTGGAATACCGCTCCAGGCATGATTCTTTCTCAGTTTTTAAGAGTTACGTAAAGAGCAGTACGAAGAAAAACGATGTACCTACGTATGTAAAATGTAATGTAATCTTTCTTACTTTGAAAGGCCTAGTTACGCCAGTAAATATAGATATGATGACGTAACGGTTACTATGATACCATTAGCGTGCAGCGAACAGTGACAACGACCACTGTATAAGTAAAGTAATATGTTATATAACAGTACAATACGCAACAATTACAACTCGGAAAAGCAAGTACTTATACACATATTTCATATTGTCGCATGAGAACACGATTATATGCTTGTCGTATAATGTTTAATTAAACGACGATACTAGTCTTAAACGAAATTATTAAGTAATGTCCATCCATTTGGCTAAGGAATAAAAGAGGCTCATGAATAAGCCAGTATAGCTTCGGTGTATGACCAGCAAACGACGTGTATGCCCGTCTGGAGGCGGTAAGTAAGTCGATAAAAGGTCCATTGTCGACGCCACGAGGGTTTCGTAAACGACAGTGGAACTGCACGGGAGCAACGATAAAAACGGCGAACGCCCATCGCGCTTGTAAAATGTTGAAGAAATGGTATGAAAATGTCGTCGAGGCTTCGACGAGCGTGAAATTTGCTCGTCGCTGTAAAACTGTAATGTGACGTAATATCAAGACGCGTCGTCTTACCACCTTATCGTACTTAAATTGTAACGTGAAGCATGTTTAGAAACCGAATCACTCATATTGTGATTTATATAGAATAACTTGATTTATATACATATGCAGATTGACTAGTTGTTTGTTATCTATACATGGATGTACCTAATTTTGCGCACAAACAAAGCATGATAGGACGGACAAACAATCCTTTATATTCCTGATACATTTTATTCCAAAATTAACGTGAATAAAGTGAACACTGGTCTTACTCTAACCTTTACGCAATATTTCAGGAAACAAACAAAATTGAACGTTGAAGTTTAGTAATAAAATATCTTTTTATTTAAGACTATAAGGTATAATACGAGCATGTAATCCACTTGATATTTATTGGTACCCATGGATATTTATAACCAACCCCAGAGAGTTACAATTTATAGATTAGCACTCCTTGGGGCGAATTTTTAATATCTCTTTAAGTGTCTTTCAATCTTCAAAATTCCAAGGTATTATATAAGGCATTATTAACTATGACGATGGTGCCTTCGGACTTTCATCTGTAAATCCTTTTTCCACTCACGAATCTTACTGGGTGTTAGATATTGTACGCTAGGCAGATCCAAGACTCTACTCTATTACGATCTAGACACGAGTCTCGAATCAGCACGAAGAAGATAATCTGTAGTCGAATAGGATAAGAGGATAGAGTAACTCCTAAGCTTGCTGAGCGTACGTATATATACTTGTCTACCGAGAGTTTCAGTAACATGAACAGTTATTAGTTATTACGCTATACGTGTACAAACCCAGTTGGTTATAAATGAACATGTGTGAATTTCCTTTTCGGTTTGCATTACCTGAAACAAAGAGATATCCACATTAATATTTAAAATGAAAGTCCACACCAAACACCTCATTACAGCGCCATATTTGCTTCGTGACACCGCCTAATTGCTAATGAATTTCCGTTATTCCTTTTTAAGTGTATATTTGTCTTCCTTCATTATCTTATCTGTAGATTACCGGCATGTACAAACTTTCCCTTACACACACAGGCAAACACTTAATTTCTCGGCTTTTAAAAGTAGGTTAATTTGAAGTCGGTCAATCCTTTGCGTGACTAGATGGATGGCTGCTAATAGCTTTCGTGTTTTTCGGAGCGGTACCCCGCAATCAAGTTTCAGTTTACAGAACTTCGCTGTTCGATAGTGGCATAGTTTTGGAGGTCGTTTGTTTTAGTCGCTAGCATTCGATTTGTCGGCTAACAGGCTCCGTTTAGAAAGACGTCGTCTACGTCCATTATGCAAATGGAAGGTTCCATTGACGGCGTACGCATTTAGCGTTTCTATTCATGGAGCTGGCAGACTACATCCAGCCGCAATTTGGCTCCGATGCGATGTTCACAGATTGAGTTAATGAAGATAAGCATTTTCGGAATGCATTGCATCAGATAAGCTTCTAAAACGATAACCGTGTTATATTAAATTGTTGAAGCTTGTATCAGTGTAGAGCTAGTCAGGTTTAACGAGCTACATGCAAATGTTCTTAATTGTGCACGTTTCGAACGAAATATCTCGTATGGACTGGCAGCTACAAGAAATTCTGCAGATTACAACGTTACCCGCTCGATGTAAAATGACACGTTCGAATTTCAGTATTATTCGGTATGTGAATATAATGCAAAAGAGCCATAAGGGTGGAGTGGTGGCCATTCCGACGAGTGGTTAGATGATATCGCCGTAACGTGTGTTGCCGTAATCGATATTAATACTTTTTCATTTTTCCAGTAGCTACGTGAGGGGGAAAAGGGAATCTAATCGCTCAATTATCGGGAGTTCGCGTAAGGAAAAGTAATGTGATTACATTATTTTTGAGGTAACATAAAGTGTTAAAAATATGAAAGTAAAAATTTGTTTGTGTTATTCAGGAAAAGAAGAAAAATTAACAATAGTGGATTCCATTATATGTTAAATATAGTTCAACGTAGAAATAGCACTTTCCATCCTCGGACTTAATTTTTTTTCTCAATATATGAAGACGAAATAATTATTGCTCCTAACTACTGCAACACTTAAAGTATCAAAATTCAATTTTAAATTCCTTGCGACACGTAAAAAACTTCCGTTGTTTTTGTTCCGTTGTAGAATAAGAAATGAATAAATGTTTTTGCTATTGAGAGTTATGTCTACATACGATGTAACGAACTGTGTGTATGTTAAAGCACTCCCATTGTTACGTTTCAACCCCTTTCTCTCAATATTTGGAGTACAAACACGTACCACTCGGTCCTCTTGACACCAATGCCCTGTAAAATAATACCGTATCGTTTATACGGTACCTAGCTATTGCTAGATGCTTAGGAATACTTCTGGAATAGTACAATCTCTTATAGTACTAACGAATACTTATATAGTATAATTTACTAACAATATAGGAAATGTTCATATTATTAGTATCATTTTTAGGGTTCCGTACCCAAAGGGTAAAACGGGACCCTATTACTAAGACTCCGCTGTCTGTCTGTCTGTCTGTCTCCAGGC
>DWGW01001586.1:0-11051 GCA_018247775.1 Udranomia orcinus
AGAAAGGAAGGAAAATGTTTATAACATTTATATTTTATTACCTTACTTTTTTCTGAATATAAATCTCAATATAGCCGTTATTGGACTAATGTACATGACCATTCTCAAATCTAATTCGTCAGATAACATGGATAATTAGAATTATAAAAGGTAAAACCATGGCAGATTTTTAGCAAACTTTTACAAATTACCTTATGTAAAGCGATCCCTGCAACCTGTCGACCTCTGGTGCCAATTAGGACCAGATAAAACTTCCCTCAAGTCTGAAATCGAGAGTCGCTACTCGAGACTTAGATAGAATGACCACAAAGTACCTATATTACATAAAAAAGCCTTTCTAAACGCCCCATCGATAACATATCGATGCAAAACCGGCGTCCCATCGATCGCGTACGTCGGTTATGTATTGTTTATCATAAATCAGTGTGCCTATGTAATTGGGCGGCTTTCTATTTAAATGTCCAAAAGTGTTACGGCGAAAGTGCTGCGTCTGTCGTTTGTTTTGGCTCGTTTTCACTTTTCTTCTCGCCGTACACACCTCCACCGAGTGGCTGTATTCCTGGCTTAATTCATAATCTGCATTAATGAACTCATGTGTAACATCTGAATATGTAACTCTAAATACATACCTATCTGTATATATCTATGCATGTAATAAATCTCTAAGTGATTGCTATTTGTTCATGGAAGATATCCAAGAGAAAATCATTTTAGCAGTCTTTATTAAAGAATAGAACCCAAAAAAAGGTTGAATTTTTATCTGTTTGTCTGTGCGTTTATGCACGCACATTTCAGAAACGGCTGATACGTGCTGATATAATTTGAATTGCCGTAACGAAGGACGGGGAAATTACTGCTGTGTGGGGGCGGTACGAAGTGCACCGGATCTGCTAGTTTCAACTAAAGTGTTTCATATTATTTGAATGATGTCAACTATTCGATTCTTCATTTTTTTCAAAAAACTACATTATTCACCATTGCTTCTTACCATCAGTGCAATTACTGTTTCAATCTTTTGATATGGGTATTTTATACCACCTTCATTGCTTAGGTACTTGTAACCCAGGGAGCAACACAGCAGCAGCAGTATATTCACTAGTGTTACACGATATTTAGGTTTATAAGAATTACGATCTTTCACTTAAAAAGATTCTCATTCTCAATACCGATTTAACTAAAAACAGCCGGTTCTTTTACCTTGTGATCCGCAAATGTGGTAGGTTACGATTAATTCCCTTAAATTATATATTCCTATCAAAAAATATTATTTAAACATTTAACGTTTCAATAATTCAATATAAGAATCGTTTTAAAATAACGATTCCGACAAAAGTTTTACTTTACAACCAATAGAAATTCGATAGTATCCGCCGTGTATCGTAAACCTTGGACATTTTACGATTTATTAGCGGAAAGGTGTTAGTAATTATGATTGACATTCGCCTTGAGGATACCGGTTTGTCGGGTTATCGTGGATTCGCGCGGCCATTTCACGTAACATGTGTTACAACGAGAACTGATAGTCTTGGGCTTGGTTATAAAACAAATGAAAGTCTACACATTTCTACAAGAAATTAAATGCAACGAAAACCAAATGGAATTAAAATAATTTATCGTTGACTGTATATACCATATGTGAAAGTAAACAAAGTTATCGATTTTTAGCGTCTTCTCGGTTAGAGCATTATTATTATTTCTTGCAGCAAAATAATTGTTTGTGCTGTAGTATTTAATATTTTAATGTAAGCTTATATTTGATATTACCTTACGACTGTCATCAGTCAAGTTTTTCTATAGTATACTCGTAGGTAAGATTCGTAGATATTTGATCACGACGACAATTTATTAATTTTTGTATTTACATTGCAATTATAATATTTTGCACTGAAAATTTAGTTATAATTTCAATTAAAACATTTGTAAAGTAATATTGAAATCATATGAAATGTGTAAACACCACAAGTTTGTGTAATTGTAGAAGAGTACCAAGGACCTGTAATACTTAAACTATCTTATCCTTTCATTCCTTATCATGTTTTCCGCGTAGTGCATGCTCTAGTCACTAATTGGAAAATTACTAAGTTATTTACATTGTGGCCCGCAATAGGTCAGCCTGAAGCATAGAATAAACATAGTTATCTGGTGATCTTCCGTGGACTTATGATAAACGAAGGTGACGTGGTTCTGACTAACGCAGCCACGGCTAGGGATGTCAACCGTAAATATTATTAAAATATTTTTACAAGTTACTTTTATCTTTACTGAATAACAGTTTACAAGTATTATACAGTAGGTTACAACTGCTTTGCAACCAACCGAAATAATTTTTTGTTTATGTGGAACTCATTTTATTTTATACCTTCTTTTTCTCCACCCGTTATTAGTCGGTAGATATTCCAGTAGAAAAGAAATCTTTTGTAGCAAACATTCCGATACCCCGATCCGAAAAAATTGCGTTAATTGCGAGCGGTGTAAACCATCGTATTAGTATTTCTATCCGAATGTGCATGATCAAGTGCGAAATTTGTCCGCTAAAAAAAAATAATTTATATTTATTTAGTCATATCAACCGAAGATAACGTTTACGTAACTCTCACTTTGTGAATGATATTCTCACATATTAGTTTAAAATATTTGTTACAAGATTCTGCGCCGGGTGCGATCTATCTCACTACGTCTACCGGTAACCCTAGACGCAACTAACGTCTGAACATCTGACGTAATTGGAGCTGACTTCTCATTCTTAATAATTAGCGATTGAATCAAAGTTAGTCGCACAAGTGTAACGAGTGCGCTGTTTTATTATAAATTGTTATCATATTACAATATTAAAAGCGATATTACGCTGCTTTGGTAAAAACAAACGGTAAAAATCATTCTATATCGTAATAGTCATGATTTAAAATAATAATTAATTCCATATAAATGTCCAAGAAAACAATTAACTACAAATGTATTTTTAAAATAAGGTTAAAATATTTAAGTCGCATATTTATAAACTATTATACTCAGGGAAATTACAAAAGTAACGGTATGTTTTTTATATTAAAATTATACATACATACGTTTTATGCTCTTTCTTAGTATCTTAATACTGACGCACAAAGATATTTTTTGTGTTTGTTTCGCTTTTATGTTTTTCAGAAAAAGTTCATAATTTTATAAAGTTACATTGAAATATTAAAAATAGACGTGTTTAATATAGTATTATTGTCCGTCTAAAGTCAACATAACACGCGATATCGCCAAGTCTCTGGTGTAGTTCTCACAAATTGATTTTCCGCGTGTTAAAATAAGCCTTATGGGAAGCCATCAATAATGCATCGGCGCAGTATATGGGGATAATGGCGTAAGACCTTACCGGGAACAATTTATTCCAGGATGTATTCACGATAGCTCTGTGGCAATCACGCTATTCTTTGCGCCGATGCCGACAGACTCTAGGAATCTATTGGAATATAACCTAGAATAAAATCTAGAAGAGCCTTGCATCGAATTTTTGTAATTTTGCTTTGTTGGGGATTACAAAAGTACCTAGTGTTATATTAAATTTTATTATTATGAGTAATTTACGTAACCGTGTAATCAAACAAAAAATTAGAACGTTACAGGAAAAATGATTTCTCTACAAAAACTAAATTACGTTAATCTCAATGTATCATATATGCTTAAGGAGGAATAACATCAGACGGGGTGAGTCCAGGCGATCGTGTTTTTATACTATTTTTTTTTCCAGGGCGGGGCGTAGAAGGCGGAATCCGCTGGCGCTGTACACTGAAGACGATGGCCACGACCTCAGCGACTTGGGCATCGGTACCTCCAGCACCAAGAGCAGCCTCAGTGAGGACTGTGACACACACAGTTTGGCTGTAAGTAATTAGAATAAAGAATGTTATATAAATTCCGAAATAGTCCTGTAAAACTAGTCATTTCAGGTTCATTAGATAAACATAAAATATGCGAGACATTGATAAAAAATATAATGTTATTTAAAAATGTATAATAACTTTGTTTCGTACTGAGTTAAAATTTATTAATTTTATTTCAGAGCGATGGAATGGACCTTGATAAAAACCATTCAGACGTGGACAACATGTCTAACTGCGATAACACTCGCAAGCTAGGCTCAAGTGCTAACGAATACGACACCTGCACGACCACGACTATCAGCTCTCCCGAACCCGAGGAGTACACGTACGAGGGTGCCATAGAGGGCTACAAATCTAGGATCATATCACAAACTAACAGCAGTATTGTCAAAACAGTCGTAAACAATAACATGAAGGAAAAATCACCAGATAAAAGCAACGGTGACGTGAACAGAATTAGAACGACCGTTAGCAACAAAATAGAGGAGAAAGTATCGTCCTTCCAACAGGAAAGAGTAAATGACACCAAAAATAACAATCAGAAAAAAGACTTGCCAAAAGTCAATATTCACAAGAGAAAAGAACAGTTTGAGAGAGAAAACTCTCAGGAGCCACAGACAAATAAACCAAAATTACCTGATATTTCTAACAAGAGATCAATTAAAGAGAGACTGTCTAGTTTAGAAAAATTCACAGAAGAAATGCAAGTGCAAAAGTCTACTAGCGACCTGACAAAGTTACCAACAGAAGTACGGCCTCTCAAAGAGCGTCTGTCTTCTCTTGAAAAAGTCAAATCTGCTTCGACGGAAGTCGACAAAGCAAAACGACTTTCAAACGGGGATCTAAGTAATACAAAATCATTAAAAGAACGCCTTTCTAGTTTAAAGACCCAAAAATCTGAAGAGGAGGTTAAAATAACTAAAGTTGAAGTAAAAGATGTTTCAATGAGTCTTAAAGAGCGGCTGTCTTGTTTAGATGCCGCAAAAAATAAGGAGATACCTAAGATATCTGTCGAAGAAGAAATCAGTGTCAATAATAAATCGACTGAAATAAATGCCAGCGACGAATCTAAAGACCAAATGTCTAACAGTTGTATGCAAACAAGTTTATCGGGTATCGAGAACCAAATGCAAAGTTTTTGCCGTTCTCTTGATAGTTTAGACATTAACGGGCAGTCTTCCCCAAACTCCTTTGAGAGAGTTCAGAGTTTAGAAGATTTTGATTGCGCCGATTTGCAAAATAACACTGTTCCGAGTGATATCGAAACTGAAGACAGCGGAATACACACAGCCAGAGACTCGTGCATACCGGCGGACGATATAGCAGATTTGACTCAAGTGGCTTCTCCTATTGGAGAACCTATGATTGAAGTTTCTGAGTACGAATCTTCCAACGAGGACAGTATTATGACTTTGGAGCCCACGAAAAATCCTGTCGAACTTACTTCTGAACCACTCCAAACAGTAATTGCTGATACTATCGTGGAAGAAGTCGAAGAACACGATAAAACTGAAGATACGGACAGTGGAAGTAACTACCTTCAAGCAGTTTCTCAGCCTGAAGAACTTAGTGTTACCGAAGATGTGACTGAGATACAGTTGGACAAAGAAGATGAAGACACGCTTAAGAGTTTAGAAAATCAAGACTCCAGTGTAAGTCTTAATGAGCCTGGATCCACTTCTTCAGACACCGATACGGTAGTCTTTCAGGGGAAGATGACTATACACTTGAACTTGAATGAAATATGCAACAATATAAACACTGGTGCTGGAAGCAATTCTAACACTAACGATATTAGTACTAACGATACTTCTAACAGCAAAAGCATGCCGATGGTAACTGTCTCTAATATTACAACTACTTCTAACATCTCACCAAAAAATTCCATTAAAACGCTTAGAACATTTAGCGATAACCTCGACTCACTAACTAATAACATTGTTGATGTAGCATCATCTAAGTGTTCGCCAGATAACCAGATTGTAGGTATCGATATATCACATATCAGTCATTCTGCATCACAAAATGCTCACGAGTTTAACCAAAGTGACGTAGACGTCGACAATACAGGTGACAATGCTGTAGCGGTAAGTAACACTCAAGATTCTAATCCATTTTGGGAAAAAAGAACTAAGCGCTGTATAGAGCCTAATAGACGGAAAACTATATTGTTTATTAATAACAAAGTAACAGTTAAATCTGCAACAACTTCTGTCAACACAAGTGCCAATGAAAGTGCCTAAAAGGGCCTAGGGTTTTGTGATTTTAAATATAAATATCCTTACGCTTTCTCAGCATTGCCTAGCAAGTTAGATGAGAAATGACGTGATGGTCAGTAAATTTTCTAGAATTTTTATGATCTCGTATATTCTGATACGATTTCCGGTCTTCCGATTCCAACCCACCCTAATTATTCTTACACCTGCATTAGAAAATGCCTTCGTTGATTATACATATTTTGTATACTAATTTCTAATATTCATACATCATACCTTAACAGTATTTATTTAATATGATTAGAATTCACATTGTATCTAATAAATTCATGTGTTAAATCAAAGTAATATTAAGTTGTAGTGGACGTAGAATCATGAAACAAATCTTTCATTCAATTTGTACTAGTAGATAAACAGGGTAAAAGTGGACCCCATCACAGATTAACTATCTTACAAGAATAGAACAGAAAGTAGAATCAAACACACTTCATAATCACCACCATTTAGAAAATTTGTTCTATAAAGTGATATCTGTAAATTCATTATCGAAAATATATGTTACACTGTTATGTATGTCTTTTATTTATGTACATATTGTATATCCTCTCGTATATACCAACCATCTTTAGATCTCCATTCTAGATAAAATATGTATGTAAACTGAGCTCAATGCGAAATCAGAATCTGCCACTTTATTGGGTGTGATAAAAACAATTCCCTTATCAACGAGTCTCATATCTTTAGCAAACAGGGCCATATCTTGTGATTATGGCTTAGTAGGGTAAACGGTGTTCAGAGGATAGGCTCGTAGCAGATGCTCGTGATGTTGCCCTGATGTATTTTTTAATTGTCTTTATCGATAGGAACGTTGATCAGCTTTGGGTGATGGGTTAACAAGGTAAGACAACTTCTACGTAGAATTGCGCTTCATTTTAACACGCATTCCGCCGCATTTTGTGCTAAATCTGTCATGACGCTTGTGTTATGTTCTCGCATGTGTCCCACTTTTTATTTTATTTCTACTACTACTACTTCTGTTATCAGTGTTTTATTTTAATTTGTGCTTTGTTTTTATGATTTTAAGGCGTTGATGTTGTTTATTTACAAATATTCCTAAATTAAATTTGCTCTAATAACTTTCTTTAAACTCTACAGGTTATAGACGCATTAGAATTAGCGTTCAAAGAGTTAGACTCTGAAGATAACATCGTAATTGATACAACAATGGAAGATTCCAAACAGAAATTAGATGAGAACAAGACAGATTTGAAGAATGTAGATAAATTGGATGCTTTATTGGATTTCGACTTAGATAACAAAGTTTCTGTAGCACCTTTGTATGAAAATATAGAAATATTCTATCAGAACTCTACCGTGGATGGTGGCGCCTTCCCGTTGGACTTACCGTCCAATGTGCTCGAACCTCCTAAAGAGAAACCTCCGCCACCACCCACAGAAGATAATGGCGTTGATGAATTGTTGGGCAATGTAAGTATAATACAATCTAACATCACTTATTATTTACTACAATATGTATTAAGTCTAAATACAACATATATTATGTTATAGGAAATACTAGTCTTATAGTAAATATTTTTATGACTTTTGCAATAGTTATACAATAACGCCGTTATCTAAAATATGATGTTAATCCATTTATCTTTGTTTAGTGCATTCCATTCTTAGCATGATATCTGATTTTTTTATATTATTGGTATTATGATAGCAGATATGTTTATAATTGCTGTTAAATGATGACAAACCAAATAGAAGTCCGGCCCGAAGCTGACTAATGTTGTAACACACCAGAGCGCTATGTGATATAGAATATCTAAACGTGAAATTCAAATGTTACAAGAATCAGAAGAGAACCACATTACACAAATTGTACCATGGAATTATTATTTATTATAAAAATGTAATCACTCATCATATCAAAATTATTTCAAATTTAAGGGAAACTTCAAACACACAAGCTCCGCCCGTCGTATCAAGAAAGAAATTCGCAACAAGCGCACGAGCTTCCTTGGCATTGAGGGCCAAGTTGACGACAGCTACCTAGACGTGGATCTCACACTCGCTCCGCGCCCCGACATCACTTCCTTCCTTCAAGAAGAGACTAAAATTGAGAAACTCCTTTACAAGAAAACGTTATCGCATGATATGGACGCCAAACTAAGAGATAGCAGAGATTCGGGCGTAGACGTCGATAGAGGACCATCGGCTGAAGCTTGGTATAAGGGCCAGTCGTCGCCAGAAACATCCAATCCACATAGCAGACAGAATAGCGAGGTGAGAGATGTTAATACCTGTTCGTTAACACACATGCAGATTTTAGCATAGATAATATTTTGATAAATAATACACGATCTGATAACTTGATAAAAATACTTGTATTCGTTGTTGATCTTTAACATGATTCCATCGAAGATCATATGATATGAGCCAGTGAACGTTTGAAACGAAAATTGCATAGATTCATTTATTTAAATCTAAGTAATTAATAAAATAATAAGTTTTTTTAATCGGAATAACTTTTTAGCGGAATAAACACATATAAGAACAACATAAAGTAAGAAATTCATTTGATATTGATTTTGTCAAATTTATTTTCAAGATGACAATTTTCTTCTCTTTTACAGAAAACATTCAATTTCCAAAATAATAATAGAACTCTTTTATACAACCCAAATATTTTCTCAACCGACACACTTGCACTATTTCCAGCCCTACACCCACATGACAGTGACGTCAGACGAAGAAGAGAACACGAAGAAGAAAGACCAACACTTCGGCAACCATCTCGCGAGCAAGCTGACCGGCCTCGCGGAGACCGCGGAGGCGGATATCGAACATTTGGATAAGAAGCTGCAGCAGCAACAGGTGAGCACCGAATGAAATGGATGAAAGGATTGTTTCGCAAACGTGGGATTATGGCACGGAATTTGAGTTATGACACCGATTTTATATTTATGTATTTTAAAGCATTTGCAGACTTTTTAAAAATTGTTTACAGAAGGTATTGGAAGCCTCGCAGTATTTTAGTGGTTCCAAAATTAAATAACGTTCTGGTACTTCAAATTGTAAAAAATGCGATTCCAAATATTACGTATACATTTTTAGTTTACGCATTTAATGTTGATTATTTTCAATTGTGCATTTCATAGCAACTTTACAAATGCACCAATAAAAACTTAATTGCATTTAAACTTTATTGACTATCGATTACGTTTATTTGATGATGACTTAAATTACTCTAATTTAAATTCTAAATTATCACTTCAATTAACTGAAAAATCAGAACTCAAATTGGTGCCCGCAATAACATTCGCTAAGTAGGCTTATCAACACGAGTAGTGTCTTGGAGAGCGATGTTAATCACCCACAAATATGTTTAGATTACTGGAATGATTGCGCTAGTTTGTCGATTTCAAGTATTTCTTATCTATGTGTATATATCGCCTTCTTGGTTTATTACTGCATATCGTATAGTAGATCTCGTATTATATTTTTATTTGATTCTATTTTGGTTTAATTGAGATTGCATCTCGAATTTCTTTTTATTATTTTATATTTTATAAACATCTAAAGCTACTTTTACAATTGTTCTGAATAGTTTGATTTTGTATGTATTAGTTAGCTTACTTAGCATGTTTAGAAATCGGAAAGTATTAAACGCGAGAATGTTCTTTTGCTTTCTGAACGCTTATAAAATTGTACCTATTTACAAAGAATTGTATATAAGTGTCATGTAAGTAATGTAATGATTTCAACAGCATCTTATTGGTTACGGTTATATCAGCGACAGCTTTTAATTATTAATGGTTATGGGACCGCTGTTTCTGTAATACCATTGTTTCCGTATATCACTGGAAACGACTAATCCTGTATCATGTACATTACAAAATATTATAGAACCATGAACATCGAGAAATATTTATTCATTGTTAGTCTGATTTGCAGAATTTATTGTTGTTATGTTATTGTTAGAGCTCCCTATCATTTTGCTATAAAATAATTATATCCAAATTTGAATATGCGGGTTATATCTATGTACTTTTTTTCTTAGATTTCTGTTTGAAATGGCCACTCACTGGGTTTGGCTATTTTTTAAAGCAATCTTTTTTCTCGAAAGCTTATTTTAATGCTTATCTTAGTTTCCTCTTTTTATATCGTTGTTACTTTTCCTAGAATTTATTTATACTTTAGTAACCTGGCTGTAGAATTGATTAGTATCGTAGAGTGTATTATGATTTCTAACGTTAATAAAAGTTATTTATGTCACAACATGAAGCCTTTTATTTGCATTTGCACCTCGTAGTTACACTAGTAGTTGTAATGCGCTTTGCATGTCGTTTGTTCTTGCAATAAATCAGTTATTCATAATGTTAAGCACCTACATGGTTCTTTAATTTTTGATATTTATCATTTTGTTGTGTGTGTTTGAGTTTTTAATTCATCACATATAATGCTAATAATTTGTTCATTATTGTTAACCATCATTTGGGAAACATTATATTTTTGTGTATTTCCAACGAGTAGGTATAAAAGTTTTGAAGTTGATAAAAATGCACCAACTATAGTATTGTATACTCGTACATTACTACAGTTGGTGCATAGCATGCATACTGGATCTATTAGATCTAGTTTAAATTTTTGAACTGTATACAATTCATAGATAAAAAAAACAATGCATGGCAAAAATGGTAAAAAATAATGACACAAGTATCTATAACTATTTGAACGTGTCTTACCCAGATATTTACCATTATATTATTAGTTTCATAAATTAATTTGCAATTAAAATTAAATTACTTTGATTAAAAATTTAAAAGAAATTGAATCGACAACACGAGTCAGTGACACAGAACACTGAACGCAAGTGGTCGGTAGAGCGCAGTGAGCGTAAACACAAATATAATGGTTCCGGCAGCGCACGCGCGCGCGCAGCCCGCCCGCCGCGCCG